>CM065053.1:85813230-86093230 GCA_032883995.1 Coronaproctus castanopsis
TATTTAAAAATAAACGATACGATTATAATTATAAATAATAATAAAAGATAGATATACGTGGTTTTAGTGCGTTCCTCCTACCCGATGACGGTGACACGCTACTTACGACGAATACGGATGGGTTGCCTGTCCCTCCAATCGGTATTGAAATATGATCGATGATGAACTATTGCTCGGTACAGAATAAAAATGTTCCGACTGGCGAGATAGTTGCATGAGCTGGTAATCGGATAAGAGAGATTCGCTAGAACGTTTCCTAATTTAAGCGTTGATTGTCGTGTCTAATTTTATCGTTAATTGTGCCAGCGAGTAAATTATTTTAAAATTTAATTTTAATTTTAATACTATCTTCTTACGTCAACCGATTTTGGGTAATGAATAGACTTAACCAAAGCCAAGACATATTATAACGGCGACTTAAAATTTAATAATAAAAATTATAATAATAATATTATTTGGATAATATTAATATTTTTTGGAAATAAAAGAAACCACCCGGTTCAAATAGGTATCCCGGCATATTTATATATATATATATATATATATATATATATATATATATATATATATATATATATATATAAATTAGTTCAGTCTCATTACCTTCGTTAAATTATATTTAACCGACAAATATCAGACTGCGTACCCACGTCTCGTATCCGAGAGTAATGATTCCTTTTTCATTCATTCAAACGATATCTAATGCGACTTGTTCTCATTTCATTCTCGCAATAGTGTAATAAGTTGATTATCGTAGAGCGAGTTTCACAGAGGACGCTAATTTATATCGTACGCTATAGGGAACAGCGTCATCTGAAAATTACATCGTTTTCTTTCTTCGTAAATAAATAAATAATTTCTGAGAATAAGCCATTTCAATATATACACATTAAAGTATATATATATATATATATATATATATATATATATATGAATGTTAAGTACAAGGTGAGCCAAGAGTAAGATGTACGGATTTATATAGGATTGAAAAAAATCTGTAACATATTTTATATATATATATATATATATATATATTACACATATCATCGAGCGATGATGGTGTATACGTTATAATATTATTTAAAATCTAGAAAATTATTAACATGGTCATGTTGTGTTCATCTTTATGGGTTATTAATTTATGTTCCCCGGTATACGCGTCTGCCATGAAACAGAAAAATATTTATATATATAATATATATTTTATTTTAACATATATGTGTATAGTTGTGTGTATAAAAATGTGTTTTTGCATACATACATGCGTATAAAATAATATATATAGTCTTATATACATCTGCACTCCTGTATTATGTATACTTACGTTTGTGTATAGTTAGGCGTGGTATTATTAGAGTGTTAGTGTTAGCAGATGCCAGAAAGTTGAAATTTTATTTTATTCGTTAATTGTAAATTATTATAGTTAGAGGGGCGGACGTAACCAGTATAATTCTTTGGCTTTCACTTTTAAAATTATTATTATTATTATTATTAATTATCATCATCGTACCGTAGCTATTATTGTTATTTATTGTACGTTTTTTCTTATTGTCAATTCGGCCCCCCCCCGTATTATTATTATTATAATAATTATTATTCTTGTTTCGTAATTTTTCATTTTCGTACTTCTGACAGTTATCCTGTGTGTACGTTAACGTAGTAATTTATAACTTTGGATATACTTTTATTACGAATTAATAAGTGAAGTTTTCCCGTTGTGAAAATTACATATTTAGTGTACCCTTATCTTTATGGTTGATGTATGTTATTTAAAATTTAGACAGTACTGTTCTAAAAATCTCCTCAAAGGGGTAAACCACAAACAACGATGCTAACCCTCATCAGTGAATTCCGTCAGTTAGAACTTTCCACAAATTTTTCCTTCGACGACCAATTATTACCCGACGTGTTACAGTGTTACTATTATCGATATTGAATTTTATTTAAAAAATTAGTAACCTGTTAATATATATATTTGTAAATATATTCGAAATTAGCGTATAAATTTAGATCATTAATAATGTAGAAATAATTTCGAAGATTTACGACCTCGCATAAAGTTGAGCACATATTTAAGGTTAGTTCATATCCCGGAGTTACCGGCCAAACCTGTCGACGGGTAGTTTAACTTAACATACATGCAAGGTCCTTATGTAAAATCTAGTAATCAATATCAATTCGTTATTTGGTTTTCGATATTTTCAAAAACCCGTTCCGTTTCTTGTGATTTCCTTTTTCACGTTAGCTATCATTTTAAAATAGGTAATATTCGCGAGATCATTGAAAAAAAATTAGAAATATCAACGATGATCTTAGTGGCAGGAATTTTTTATGATAAAGAATCCTTTAAAAAATTCGGTTATACATCCAGTTGGTCTATAAGTGGATAACAATTTTTCTGGAACTAAAGAAAACCAGTTGAAGAGAATGACAAACCATCCTATATTGGACTACCTACGAAACGTCGTTTGAAAGTTCTCTATCTTCGGGGAGTATATATACACAATACACACACACACACATATATATATATATATTACTTCACTCAAAGATGTGTTGGTGATCGCTCGACTAGAGAAGTCTTCTAACTGTTTTCCCGTTTGACTTCTTAGAGATTTCCGTTAGAATTTACGAATTGTCGTGGGAAAAATCGCGAGAAATATTAAATTTCAGCTAACATTCCGAATTTTGTTACATGTCCATTGCTCTGTGATAACTAGGGGACTTCAGTTGGTTGGGAGATACGAAAAATTTATTCTGGCATCGGGCAAATTTCGATTCGTTAAACCGGAGAATTTTCAAGAGAATACATTGCCGAGACTTGATTGCGAAACATTCGATTATCGGGAAGGTTTTTGTAAATTTTCCTTCTCTGAACGTGTAATTTCATTATTTATAAACGTTATTTGTATTCGTGAGATTTATCGCTATGGTTTATATTCACACTCACACACATGCAAACAAACACGTATTTAATATGTATTTAATTTATATTATCATTACTTTTTTTTTTTTAATACGAATTATTAATACACTTAAATATTTACCAATATAAAATACGAACGAACGAATCATGTGCAAAAGCCTAAAAATAAAACAGATTATTTTGTCTAGTCTTAGGTTAGAGCGTAGAATGTTCTCTGTTTATTTTCTTAATTGATCTATATAGACATCGTATTTCTGCTAATGTTTTAATGCACTAAAAATTCTAAATTTTTTTACGTATGCACACGCTTATTTCCATATAACGATTAATAACGTAATCTTTTCGAGTCGTTATGCTCCAACACTGCTATAAACGTTCGAAACTTTATTAAATTTCACGTTAATTATTTATTAAACGATACTCCCTTTTTAGGTGAACTATAGATAATTTTCGATGTATTTATATAAATGTTTTTAAAATTTGGACATTCCACGTCAATCAGAAAATAAAAAATTTTGTTCGAATTAAAGTTTCATGTACTATATGATGACCATCAGGACTGAAAGGGTTAAATCATTCTTCGTGTATTACTAGAACCTTTAATAATATTAAGCATTATATTCTGCGTCAGAACGTTTTATTATTTTGTTTGTCATATAAAAAAAAATCAACAAAAAAGTTTTTATTTCGTTTTAAGTTTAATCTTATTTTATGAACGCGATAACAGCATTAATATATATATATATGTGTGTGTGTGTGTGTGTAATTTTTTTAAATGGTTCCCCATTCCGGATATAGCCGATGGAGCAATTGTATTTGGTAAATTTGTATTTATAAATGTGCAGGGAAATAATGTGCATAAATGCGTGTAAATATTGTGTATCTGAAGCAGAAGAAACATATATATGTATAATACAAAGGATAAATATGCGTGTAGTAGTTCCTTGCAGTGTAAACCTTAAAAAAATAGGGCGGAAAAGGGATGAATAACATAGTCCCTTATTAAGTTTGTGTGTATGATTGAATGTGCGCGTTATAAATTAAGGGGTGTAATTATAAGGAGGTGCGAATAAATTAAAATAAAATATTAACAAATTTTAATAACTAAAAACAAATAAAATTTAATTAAATTCAATTGAAAATTACTAAACTGAAGATAATCATTAATGAATAAATTGAACAATATGTTACATATAAATATAATCAGCGGAACGTAAAAATAGTATTCATGTTAAAACAGTGTTACGATTTTCTAGTTGTGCCACTTAATTTTCGGATTCTTGGAAGCGCAAATAATGCTTCCTCAATATTCATGGGCAAGATTTTTACACTTCCTAATAAGGAAGAAGAAGCAAACAAAGAATTAATAAACATAAATTTAAAATTTAACCAGGTGCAAATACAAAAAGAATGAGGAAGTGCTGATCACACGAAATTTGTGATTAAATTTTTACCGTCCAATTTTCAATTTTTTACGCATCGCAGACTCGATATACAGCTGGAGATTCTTGAAATTAGTATTAGTTAAAATCAAGGGTTGGTTACAATCTATTCAGAGAAGAAAAAACGTGGAACATAAAATTATTAATGTTATCCTCGGCACCTGAGACGCGCAAAGTGCAACCTGGGTCACTTACAAGATGGAGCCTACGAAAATAGGAACTATAAACTTTCCCTAGTGCATTTGTGTGATTATAAAAATTGGTATTTAAATTTTTCAATTTAGCCCTATCAGAAACCTTCGAGAAGAATGTCTTCCTCCCGGTTTCAGAACTATTATTAAATTAGGTTAACGGGCCGCGTGCAGCTGCTAATGGCTAGATGCCCTATATGTACATATATTATATATATATATATATGTGTGTGTATGTATGTATACACGTTCTTTAGGGTATGTTGATAATGACGTTTAAAATAACTATCCGTATCGAATACACGGACATAGTGCTACGTAATAAAATTATCGGTTAATTGCTTTTTTAGATCATTGAAGGGAACGGAATACCATCTTTGTATCGCGAAGGAAACTAAAATTGGATATCTTTTAAAGACGTTTCTTCTAAAGGAAGCGTCAGAGAAATAACTGACGTACTTCTAATACTAATACTAACGAATCAAATAGTTCGTCGAGGAAGAAAGCTTTCGACGTTCAAGACGACAATTTGTTATCATTCAATTTAGAATAATTAAATTAGGAACCAGAAAAAAGATGTAGAAGCTGTTGTTCGATGGTATTGCAAGCAGAACGTTAGAAAAAGATAGAAATTCTACATTACACAATTAGTTTTGTCGGAGTGCTTATACCATCTCCCGTTACCTATTATACTAAAGCGACCAGTTATCCCGGAGGAATGGCCATGATAAATTCGTATACCGAACAAATACTCTCGTAAACTTTTAGAAACTTAGAAAACGAGAAGAACAACATGTATAATAATAACGGTAATAATAATTAGTAGTAGTGACGATGATAATGATTACACGATGATGATGATGATGACGATGATAATAATGAAATACACGTGGAATAGGAAAATTACTGACGACAGTCGTAATAAGGAGCTGCTGATGGAATTTCCGTAAGAGGGCAAGAAATCTTTTGTCGTTTAAGCGTCGTTGGTAATGAGTAAGAATTAGTTACGGCTTTAGAAAGATAAACAAACGTAATTAAACTTCGTTAGCGCCTGGGTTCGTATTTAAACCTTTCGTCTTGTTTCTTCCTCATCGCAGTTCTAGAGTGCTAAAAATGAAGTGTAACTAGTGTGCAACTCTAATATTATATTATTATGATTATTATTCGGTTATTCGTTTCCGCTAGAACAAATCGCAGTGTCCAGGAAACTTTGGTAAGAGCGGTAACCGACTATAAAAAGAAGTTTACGCGAATGCAAAGGCATCGCGATATAAATCGTCTAGAATGATGCGGTGAACTTTAGATCCGGTAGGATAATTTTCGAGATTCGTGTCCCGATTATCGAGGTAGAAGATAACATTTTTCAAAAACCCGGGCAAAGCTTTAATTCGAACAATTTTTAATTTCGTCAAAAATCGACTGGATGCGAAAAATATGTACGACGATAAAATTTAAAAATTTGCTACAATAACATTCTACGATCGTGAAAAATGTAACGAATTTTAATTTTTTCCTTTATATATGCGTGCAATCTGTATCAGCAGTACATGATTTTATCGAGAAGGAGGATAGGCTCCCAATGGATGCTATACTTATTTATGATTACTTTACGTTAAATAATCTACAATTATATGATTTGTGAGTAATCAGGATCGATTTTGAAACTCGCGAGTATTCAATCTGTGTATATTTGATTGAATTTTACACGCAGTATGTCAACAACAAGTTCTTTGCTAATATATTTAAGTCTTGGTTGTTTCCTTATAATTTTGCACTCGGGATCTCTTCTTTAATCTTCGTTTTCAAAATAAATATATTAAGGTAGCACATTATTAGACAGATGAAAAAATAATACGGAATAGAACAAATTTATTTCAAAAAGCAAATTAACTTTTTAAAACGTACTGGTGTGTTGTATTGAAATTGAAATAAATTTGATTTCATCCGATTTCATTTGATTTCATTTGATTATTATCTTAATGTATTTTGTATATATATATAAAAAAGAAACAAGAAACTTTCCATTTGATTTGATTCGATTTTATTATTACTACTACTACTACGAGGTTTTGACCGATCTAATAACACTATTCATTTTTAATAAGAATTTTAAACTTTCGAGTTCGTGCGATAAAAGTGATAAAAAAAAAATGGAGGATGACTTCATTACCTGGTTTACTCGTTAATTCGAACAAACCCTTTATTACTCTCTATACTTCGCGTTTTAAGTTTCAGTACTTACGCCAGAGACTAAGGTCAAAGTTTTTAAGACACCCCGAACAACTATTACGAATCGCATTTCCTTATACCGATCACGCACACACACATATATATATATAATACCACGTATAGAATTAATTTTTTCGTTGCGTTCCGTTTTCTCATAATCTTACCACACGCTGCTTACAAGTGTGCGTAACAACAACTTCGTATATATGCTTTCTGAATCTCTGAACCGGGAGCCGTTATCCAAAAATAAGAAGCTTATACTTTTTCGGCAATGTGTGATTTTCCCCGACGTCTAATAAATAATCCGCGGAAAAGTTTATCGCGAGAAGCCGCGTTCGACCATTACCAGCTTCGGCAGAATAAACTTTCGACTTTCTCTCACTACCGGCATCGTAATAACTTTTCACTATTCTTATTTTTCTCGTTCGTCCTTTTTTTTTCTTTAAACGACTTCGACTTCGCAGTACCGCTTCGATAAATTTTGTGGCAAATTTTTTATCCTGGAACAATTTTCGCGCATTTCATGTACTACTACACTATCTCTTCTTTAACTTTCATGTTGTTTTTTTTTTGGTGGGGTTATCCGATCTTCGAGCTGTTCCAATAGACGCGAAGGAAGAAAGCGAAACTATCAGTTTCTTCTCGATTTCTTATTATTTTCCTCGTCCAATCGCCTCTTCACCGATGGTACATCTTACTAACTTTCCAAAAAGATTTTGTTCTATAACGGTCGTGATCGAAATAAATGCTTTACCGAAACAAGCTTACGTGTGATATGGTTACACACGTCCTCGTCATTACCGTGCACCAGTTTTTCAGTTCGTTATTTATTTTAAATGGAATGTGTATGAAAACAAAAAATATATGTTTGAACTTCCCCACGACCGTACGTTTCGCTCATTTCGGACGGTATTGGTTTTTCGAGCAGTTGGTAAGACTGCTAAAACGTAAATCGCGTACTCCACGTTTAGTGTATACAGAAGAGGTTCGTTTTTGTTCCAGTTTCATTTATCATAGCATTCTATAACGAGAAGGAGCGCGCGTTTTGGAAACTTTATTTTCGGCGTGAATCGATCACGACAGTAGAGCGTATCGAAAAGAATTCAAAGTTAAGCGATTTTTTTTTTGTGTGGGGATACCTTCAGAGCCGCGTTTACGAAACACGTCGTCCACGAGATCTGGAGGACGTGGAAACACGGATTTCTGAAGAAATTTCAAAAATTTAGCGATCTATGTTCGAAAAGAAAATTTTGTAAAAAGACCGAATCAATGTATTGTTGCAAATGTAGATCATTTGAACGATAATTTCTCGTTTTTCTAATTTTAAATAAAATTTCATTCAAAAATTTTAGTCGAGTTATTTTCGAGTTATTCAAAAAACAACCAAACCGTCAGTCTTCTCTGGATCACCGTACATAAGAAAACGAAATTACTTATATATGATCTCGGTTTTTTTTTTTTCGTTTTTATTAATTGTAATAATATTAATGAGGAACTTTTTTGTTTTTTTGTTTTTGTTTAGCTTCTGATCATAGAGGTTTTCTAAAATGTAGAATTGAAGTTTTGTCGGATAATCGTTGTACCAAAAAGCCTGGTAAATCGTCTGAATTGGTTTCATCGTGCATTCGTTGTTTCAAAACGATTATTTACGATACTATCTACAAATACAATTAACGAAGGTTATTGAAGATAGCTTGGAAACCAAAGATAACTGTACGGCTATATTTCTGGATGTTAAGCGGGCTTTCGATACGGTATGTCATCAGGGACTGTTCGCTTTCTTATCATTTCTATTTACTAAGTCGTATATACGAGATAGATACTTTCGATTGAAATTTACTCGGATATTTTTCCATTAGAGTTGGGGAAGCGTTCCAAATACCCTGTCCTATTCAGAAAATGATTGACCGTTTGATGTTTTAAACCAAAACTACGTCGCGGGTGCTAATTAATATATCGTCGGTGAAAAATAAAACTTTACTATATATGAAATAGCTCTAAGACCGATTTGTGTGTATGGTATGCAAGTGTGGGACTGCGCGAAAACATCTAACTTACAGAAAATACAGCGGTATCGAAATAGGGACTATTACGCTGCAGTTCTTACGTCTCAAACTTTAAACTCCATTATGAAATCAAAAGACAAGCAAACAAAGAATTAGCGTTCATACGAATCCACTTGCTATATGATTCCGGTTAAATACGCAGGGTGTGGCGAAATAAGCTTTTAGACTTTTTCCAACCAGTATAAGTTTAGAGGGACTAAAAAAATGAACCTTACCTACCCCTCTACCAAATATTTTTCATCGCGTTAAATTAATCTAATCTCTAATAAAGTTGAAAGTTGGTCACACTACCTACCCCTCCACAAAATTTCGCTCATCGCGTTAAATTAATATGACCTTTAAAGTTAATCGTTTGTGATGGGAAATATTAAAAAAAAAACCAAAAGTTTATTTTTGAACCTTTTAGTCGTTATATCAATGTGTTTTTAATGACGAAGTAGTAAAGAAAATTACTCGAGAATGCAAAAGTATCGAGTAATATTTTGTGTATAATTCTGCTTTATAGATGACTAGATAATGTTTAAAAATCTTTAGGACTGAACATTATGTGTCCACCAAATGTTGCTTATTATAAACATAAGCAATATTTTTTTTTGCATTCTAAGTTTATGTACCATATAATGGACACTGTGACTGATTTTACAGCGTATAAATGTTTCTGCCGGAACACAAACAAATATTATATCATGTGCGCGCATATGATGTTATACAGAGTGTTGTGCCACTGCCTTCTACGTGATAATTATGAGTTACACAATAATGAATTACTTTATATAAACTTTATGTCGGGATCTTGTATCCAGTCCTCGGCTTTCCAGTTAGTAGTGCGACGCTCTAGCAAACCCCGACATATATATATATATATATATGGGTGTGTGTGTGTTTTATATTCGTGAAATGCAAATATTTAAATAATTGTAGTGACTATAATAAAGCTTCACAACGATCCTATAATTAAAATAATTATAATTATTATAATCAAAAAATACTATAACGACAATTAGTTCTGGCATCTACGTTAGATGTATTATGCGTCGTTAATTTCGTTCGGAACAAAAAAAAATATAATTTTACATTTTACTCCTGAAATATTAAAATATTATATCCGGTAATAATAATAATAATTATTATTATTATTAATATTTTTTACGCTGTACATCGTTCGTTGAGATGCGTAGTCGATATAGAGAAGAATAGAAAATTTAACAATAGACCTTCTCCGAAACTCTTCAATCGGACGTGAGATATTGTTTGTGTCCAACTGCAGAGACTAGGAGATCGAATTATTCAAAAATGACGTTGTCTCCCAGTTTGCGCGAGGGGGAATTAACGAGATATATATATAATAATAAAAAAAAAAAAAAATTAAGCTATACCACGTTACGAATAATAGTAATAATAATAATTTAACGAAGAATGGTTGCTCTGTTCTTCGGGAGAAATTGATGCGTCCAGATCTTCGAGGAGTTCCAGGTCGCGACAGCGAACATTTCAACTTGTGTTGAAGTTATGTACGACGAACGCAAGTACCGTTGGAAGGTGTAATCGAAATTTAATTTAAAGTCTTCCGTTTGTGTGTGTGTATGGTCGATCGCGGGCGGTATATTGTAATAAGAATACTTTTTGATCGTAGGCGGTGTTGGTAATGTATACAGGGGACGTATCGGTGCGCATCTGCTATAATGATATACAAACCGATAACTTCGCAGAAGGTACCTCTACCACTTTTTTCATCATCATTACTAGACAATAATTTATTTTATTTATTTATTTTATTTCATTATTATTATTATTATTTTTTAAAGGAAGTCAATTAACGTTTTTCTTCTTTTAACAACGGCTGTCTGGCCCAGAGCGCGGATTTTAAAAGAAGTTTTTTTTTTTTTTCAACTGTACTTTAGTTACTGACGAACCTCGGGAAAATTCGAATAGCCGACAACAGAATGGACGCGTACGACGTTTAAGTTCAGAGAGAATATCGCGTCTACGTTATTCCTAAATAGAATCGAATGACATCTTAGAAGGAGGTTGCTGCCAGATAAATAATAAAGAAATGAAATTCGTAATTGATTGATAGCGTCGTGTATATATGACAATGCTATTTATATAATCGGATAATAAACGTATTTATAACCCGTTTTCTCTACCGTTAAAGTTGTCTATCTGTATAATACTCGTGTATTTATCCGGTACGAAAGGCGGTTGATTCGGAAGTTGTAAGGAATCTATAATAGGAAAGACAGAGAGCACGTTGTAAAATAAATCGCGATAGAATTTTAACGAAAAAATACTTACATACTTTCAATTATATGTATATGTATATATATATATATATATATATATATATATATATATATATATATATATATATATATGTTTGCTTGTAAATTCAACGAACTTCGCTAGTGAAAAATCATCTATCGGAATATTTGAACGTATTATACAATAAATGCAAAAACCTTATTGCCGTGAGCCGTAATACATTAGTAATTTGTCAACGACTACGATAAAGATTCTATAATTTACAAAACCTACGATTTGGTGTCCCGGCGTGGCTCTATGTATAAACGATAATTGCGAACAAGTCGCATTCGATTTACCGAAGAATCTATGAATTGGATACCCCGTAAACTTCAAAGTCCAGATGCCGGGACAATTTATTACCGGAAGAAACCATTCGTTGATCCAGGGTTCGGTGCTAGGTCCGGTCTAATTTAATATTTACGTTAATAGCCTTTTTTAATTAATTTTTTCGTGTCCTGGGAATGGTACGATTATTTCAGTACGCGGATGATTTAGTCGCGTATTGTAGTCGAATAAATCATTAGCGGAAGCTTCTGTGGATTATCTTTTTTTCATCTATAAGATTTTACGTACTGTCAAATAAAAATACATCCTATACAAATTGCGACTTCTCTTTCGCGTGTAAATTTCTACAGCCTTTTACAGTCATCGTTCTCAATGCGATAATGTAAATGAATTAGAATCTTCCAATAGGAAATCTACCTGGACGCAACTTACGTAACATTATCGTTATTAACTATTCGAAATATGATCACTAGTAAATAACCTACGAAGACTTCGATCTATTACGACATCGGGACGTGGTGATGTACTTATAAGACTTCGCATCGGTTACACAACGTTACGAATCACTCGGATGGTGCGCCAATCTGTCAACATCGCGACCAAGGTACTTTAACAGTCATGTAGCCGTTACGTCTAAACTGTTTTATCCGAGACAATCCTCGGGAAATTAAGAAAACTTTCTCATCCCTTACACGATATTCTAATCGTTATAGTTGTACCAAAAAACTGCTTTATCCGAGACAATTATCGGGAAATTAAGAAAACTTCGTCAGTCCTCGTAATATCGACAAATCATATAGTCATACTTGGTACTTTTTTTGCTCATATCGACTTATTTACTTTACACGATTGAAAATAATATAATTGTTTAATACGTCGACATTGGGAAAGGTGCCCGACAAAGATCGGTGTTCCAGCGGAAGACGAATACTATAATGCAGGGAAAATAGCTCGTTCTCGACTGCGTTTATGAGGGAGCCTCATTTTAAACGTAAATTTTACACACGACACTTGAAATTGCACCGAATCGCTTCTAATAGTTATTCACGACGTATAACGTAACAAGAAGAATTTCTGACGATAAAGAGGTTTTCCGTCAACTCTATTGTCTATAGTTGGCAAATGTATACGATATCTAGTTGGAAATTTAAAAAAAAAAAAATGGCGAAGATAAATTTATGATCAATTATACGAATAACGTAGAGAGATATGGAAAAAAATGATAAACAACACAGTTTTGCAATACGTGACATCGGTATAAACATAAAATCAACAAACCTAAACACGATAAACATAATAATAATAATAATAATAATACTATCGACAATGATAATAACATAAGCAACAAAACGGAGTTAAAATTATTAAAATTCGTTTCCTTTGTGAAAAATAAAAAAGTTCATTATCGAGTGAATGTTAGATTAAATTATAAAAATATATAAATACGTAAAAAATATTATACTTAAATATACAATTTATAAAAATTATCAAAATGACAAAATAATATTTTTAAATAATTTGATAGTGAATGACAATCAACGATCAGCGATGTTAAATTTTATGCGTATAACACGATAACGATGAAAATAAAAATAAATAAAAACGTTCCAACAATATACAACTTTTTTATAAACGATAAAACAATGGCGAGTGTAATAAAAATAAATCTAAACACCCGACATTATAAAATTTTATACATAAACAAAAACACAATAAAAAAATCAATTGAAAATTAGTTAAATCACAAATATTTATTTTCTTAAAGAAGACACGAAGCTTTTCGGCATTTACGCCATTATCAAGTGAAACATTTTTAACAAATCATAATTTTAAAAATATAAATTAAATATAATTACTTAAAAATATGCGATGGCGATTGTAAAAATATGCTCCAAAAATGCTGTCTGCTTCGGTTCTGTCTATTTTTTGATTTGTTGAAATTTAATATCAATATATTTGTTTATTAATTTTGTTTTTTTATATTAATTTTTTCTTCAATACTATTTTCCGGGTTCTGTAAAAGTTGTGTTTATCAGATTTTTAATATTTTTTTTTCATTTTACGTGTAAAATTGTGTTTTTAAAAAATTTTTGTGTTCGTATATTTTTATATTTTATATTTCACTTCTAGACATCATACATCGCAACAGTTAATGAAAAATTTAAAATTCCACCAGTACACAACTTTTACAGAATCCGGAAAATAGTATTGAAGAAAAAATTAATATAAAAAAAAACAAAATTAATAAACAAATATATTGATATTAAATTTCAACAAATCAAAAAATAGACAGAACAGAAGCAGACAGCATTTTTGGAGCATATTTTTACAATCGCCATCGCATATTTTTAAGTAATTATATTTAATTTATATTTTTAAAATTATGATTTGTTAAAAATGTTTCACTTGATAATGGCGTGAATGCCGAAAACCTTCGTGTCTTCTTTAAGAAAATAAATATTAGTGATTTAACTAATTTTCAATTGCCTTACATTCCACATTATAAAAAATTTAAAAAAAAACACAATAGCCAGTAAAATAGAAATAATCAAAAAAAAATTAATAATAAAAAAATAGTTGCTTAATTTTTTTTAATCCTTAATCGAATTACTGAGGAGAAACATACACGCATAATTTCAAATTATGTTCTTGTTTTTCTTTGTTGCCTGCCCCAATAATCTTTCATGCTTTCGGAATGTTTCTTTTTTCTTTCATCCGTCGTCCATATTTTTCCAGTCTTCTCCACGAACCCTTCAAACGAATTGATGCTGAAATTTATTACGTTCGTTTATTTCTTCTTCAGAAATCTTCATGTATATCTTCCTTCACTTGTATAATCCGAGTAATCCGGACGGCGCTTATCCATTCGTTCGAGATGACCGTAGAACGCGTCTCTTCTTTGATTTTTTTTATTCTTTTATATATCTCCTTATTGCTTTTTAATTACCATTTTTCTCCATCCTTTCTAAGACCTCGTATTTTCCCTATTATTCTTCTTTCCTTTTTAACTAATCGATCCATTTCCTTTCAATAACCCTAAAAAATTACTTTTTTATTTAACTATTGTGTTATTGTTTATGTCTAAATTTTATATTGCTGATTGTCAATTGTGTTATTTACCACATTTAAAAAGACCGCTTTACCAGTTTGATAATTTTTGTAAATTGCTTATCTAAGTAATATTTTTTACATTTATATGTATTTATATATATATATATATATTTTATATTCACACGATAATGGCTTAAGAGTCGAAAAGGATTTTTTGAGATTTTCTATAAAGAAAAAGGAATTTAGTGATTTTAACTTTTTTTTACTGTTTATTTTTTTTTTAATCAATAAATTCTTTAAATAATAATTACGTTAATTTATAAACGAATAAACAACTTAAATGTAAACAAAAAAGAAAAAAATATTTTGCGAATAAAACTAAAAAGTTGTTAATAGGACGAATAATTAGTTTCGACTTAAAAAACAAACGTATTAAACTAATCGATGAAATATTACTGTTAATAAAAAAAAAGACTAAAAATCCAATTAAGATTTAAAAAAAAAAAAATCTTAAGAAACAACGGCGATACACCGAAACGAAGACGCGGGTCTAATATATTTTTCTCCGAACAGCACATTATCTGTAGTCTGGGCTTGCAAGATAAAAATCCAAATTAAAATTTCTCGGTTTAGAATGTACGATAAAGAAATGATCTCGAAACGACCTCCGTTAAAGTATTTCACGGGGAAAAAATGGTCGAAAAGTAAGAATAGGACTAATTTTAAAAACGACTACATTATCCTTCCGTCTGCACAAATCTCGCTACGTCATGACTTTCATCGCGGTATTCGTAAATTGAACCCATTTTTTAAAGGTCGTTATAAATTGTAATTTTTTTCGTTTTCACTATTTCAGAACAAGAACACGTCGCTCATCGTTCGAAATTTTCACCGACGATGATATACGCGGAAAATAGTTGACACCCTCGGCGCGGTGAATTGCCGGACGAGAGTTTTTTCGGACAAGCAAAAGTATTTATTCGTCAAAATCAAGTGGCAGATTCCGCTATGAATGCGGTTGCTTCTACCGGTTGCCGTTTTAAAATCGTCGTTTTATTAACATTGTTCGTCAATCGAGCTTTCATCCGCGCTGAACAAGGTAAGCTACAAACGCCTAGATCGATTCGTTAATATTTATATTTTTCAAGTTCGTAATAATAACGCATAGAAGTACCGTAATTTCCTCAGTAATAATAATCAATCAGTCGATCAATATATTTCGGGAAAATAAACCTACTAAAGTAAACATATATATATAAAAAAAACATCTCGTGACGACACCGTCATCCATTTTATAGCTACACGGAACTTGCTGATGATAAACGGTTGAAATCTAAAAGCAGCTTTCTGCGGACAGCTGAGGAGAAGCCGAAGAATCCAGACAAAATCGAAAGACTGAATATGCTTGCAACGGGTAAATACCTGAATTATAACTTGTGGAAAACCTTAAATCGAATTCGGATTGCAACAGACAAAATTCAACCTGCATAGATGGGGGATAACTTAAGACGATCATTGCGAAATTCGGAATAACAACCACCTTTTTAACTGTAGTATTATTAAAGACTCCGTCAAACTATTAAATATATTGACGAAGAAATATTTTCTAAAGTATTGCGCGAAGAAAGAATTATAATAGCCGACCAGATACGATGTAATGATAATAGAAAATAAATATTAGTGTAGGCGTTGATTTAACGTTGATAATTTAAAAGTTGATCTTTTCTACGATTTGCGCTAATTTTTTGTGTACGTGTTCATTCATTTTTTATATTTAGCGGCACTTATTTTGTCCGCATTTTCCAATATATACCTACGCAGCTGTTTTCAATATATTGCTCCATGTTGGCTTTTCTAAATTTATCTCGTCCGCTATTGTGCTCGTCAAATCGTTCTGAAACTTATTTATATCTTTCAGTTTTACGTGTTCCGCTTCATACATTATCACTCTATTTGTAAGGCGTTTGAATGTCTCGCAAGATTATCAGTCCATTATTTTATTCTTGTAGATTTCGTGATGCATTTGATGTTTCCTTTAAATTTCTTAATCGACGGTCGTTTAAATGTTTCGAACAAACCCGCGAAGAGGTTCTCAAAATTTACGAAATCAAGAGAATATATGAAAAATAAAATGATGGTTAAACAATCCACCATGGTCGCCGAACATATTGATCTTCCATAAAATATCATCGTCAAAATTGGATACTTGTATCCAATTTTGACGATGACAACAATCAACCATTCGCCAACTATATGTATCACCAAATTTACTAAACCGAATGAATTTGGGTTTGACCAAACAACCAAGGTTTCGAACATATTAATTTCCTACAAAAAGTATGTTACACTGTCTATCGTACGAGAATTCTGGTAAATTTAACAATATTAATAGAGTAGGTTATTCAGTTCTAAAAGTGACAATAACCAGTCCTAAAGTAAAAACCTCTCGCATCGCATCTTGTGTGAGTTTTCTGAAATAGCGATAACGCTTAAAAGTTCCGGCATAACCTACGGGGACTAAAATTTCCTACGGTAAAATTGCCTCTAACCAACTCAGCTAATCCAATTGGTCGGTAAATGATCACCAACTTGCTAGGAAAGAAATGAAGCCGAGAAAGGTAATAACAAACCAGACCACCTTCACCTAACACTGGTTCGTTCTTTAGTTGATAAAGATACTTTTCCTACCAACCAACTTTCGAGTTGACGAAACTTCAATTATATGGAATACGTTTTGAAGTAATAAACGTAAAAATATGTTTTCCTACATAGAATATATATCACTTTAATTTAACGAGAATCGATTGTAAATTAATGCGGTGCCGGTAGAATTATTTCTTAAAATTTAACATTTTCGCGTCGAAAACTACGTAAATGAGGAGTAACCAATTGTTAGAGAATTTACCTCTGACGAATAGCTCTATAAAGTATACGGTATCTATTGAGTACAGTTGGAATGTATGTGTTAAAAATTGCGCATGCGCGTGTGTAGACGCAAATCGAATTATATATATATATATATATATATATATATATATACACGCTACATACATACATACACATACACACCAGTTTGTGTTTGATATTTTGTATGCGCGTGTAAATTTAAACCTGGTTTAGATATGAAAGTATAAAACAATAGAACGACTATACAAACCTACCGATCGAGGATTCTAGCAGCGGCGGTAATATCGAGCAAGAGTCGAAATCGGAGTTAAAAGCTGTCGGAAGATTTGCCTCGGACAAAACTTCGGGATATGTCGTGGCTGTCAGCGTCGTCGGCTGATGGTCGGACGTATTCGAATAGAGAATTGTTCTTATTCGCACCTATAACAGCGGTATCTTACGTAAAGGTCGAGGCGAAGTTAGCCGAGTCAAAAATGGAAGACGATAGCTGGTCATCGTCAACGGAAGATGGAAGGGAAAAATAACGAAAGAATTACGATGAAAGATTTCGTTAGTCTTAAATCTATTTCCCCGTCCTTCCGTCCGTCCGTCTGTCTAATCTGTCTACGCTATATTAATCTATATATCTTACAATCAACGGACCGGAATTATTTCATCGGGTTGTCCTAACTAAAGGCAGAACGTATGTGTCATTCTCTCTCGAGAGTTCTTTTCTTCTAGCAGCCACACGCGCAACGCTCTATGAAATTCGCGTCTTAGATTTACGAGATTACATTAATATATACACGCGCATTCAGATATTTATTAAACAATGTGTGTGATGTGTGTGTGTGTGTGTGTAACAAGCAGAAGATAAGTGTCGGAAGTCTGACTCCGTCGGTAAGACGCAACATAGAAAAGTCAAGGTACAGAACAAACCGCAGCATCCAAGAATCGACGATCCGTCGTTGTTATCCAAACTGATTTCTTCGTCTTCCATTTCATTATCGAGTTATCTCTTTGTCGGTAACTTTCTCGCTTCATCTTCGATCGTGTTCATCGACTGGACACTTGCATACCTTCTTCCTTTCTCCTGCTGGTGATTTAATTGCATTTCGACGGCTGACCAAAAAAAGTATCTTATAATTTTCTCATGATTATATATATATATATATATATATATATATATATATATATATATATATATATATATATATATGTATTTCTTTTGTCTTTTTATTGCTCGTTCTTTATCTTTTTTTCCGTAAATTGTAATTTATTGTGGTCATAAATACAATATAGCAAACGGTACGTTCCCCTGCGATCCTCGGATTCTTCGAGTAATTATTTTTAAAGCTCTCAACTGTTATAAAGTAGAAAATCCGTTATTGTTACCGACTGCGGGTTTGTTGCTTTGAAAAAATGTCTAACAATACGCGTCTATCCGGAGTCGGACGTTTTCATTTGAATTGCTTAAAATACTCGGAGACAATAATTTATTAAGATAAAAAGACCTCTAACCAACATCTAGCTGATCTCGGTGAATTGCTAACGATAAGCCAGAAAGGATAAACCACTCTATATTGGTTTCCGATAGAAGACGTCACGTAGCCCCGATTATTTATCATTTGTCTAAATTAAAAAGAATCGTTTGCACAGCGGAAGAACTGTTTTAATTTTTATATCGATTAATTATTAAAATTTATTTCATATAATCTTGCCACGTATTAACAACCGTCAGAGTACGTGTTAATATTTCTTTTTCGTAGAATGGATTTTAATTAAACTTAAAAAACATAACATACAAATAGATGTAGTCTATTAGATATGTAAGGACGAATATTGAATTGCACGATATTAATAAAATTTGCGCGCGAAAAATGGTTTCCTATTTAGAAAATCTTCCAACGTGTGGTCAGCATGCAAATTCTCCAATATCGTGAAAGAAAAGTGTTTCGTAAGAAGACAAATGTCCCGGTTAAAAAAACGTACTACAATCAACGGGGAAATTAACGTGTGCGAACCATGAAGATATTTAACCACTAATGCAAGTAAATAATCGGTACCTGCTACCTTAAAGAAGTAAATACATACATATGTATAAAAAACAAAATTAAGGTTATTACTAAAAGTTCACCAATTTATATATCGGGGTTTATTGATTACGAACGACGTACATTGCGAACGTGACATTACAAGATGAATAAATATGAGGCGTGCACTTGTGTATGAATTAATTAGAATCCTGAAAAATCCGCAGATATATCATCAAACTAAAATTAGACTTATGAAGACGTAGTATGGTAACTAATAATGGATATTTAAAAGAAAATAATACGAATCTTCGACTTAGGGTGTTGGTGAAGGATTTTGAAAATAACCCGGACGGATAAAATTACTAATCAAGAAGTTTTACCGAAGATAGATGAAAAATGCAGACTGGTAGCGATGATACGGTTACGTAAGTTACGTTCTTTCGGACATACTACCAGACGAACCACTGACCGATTAGAAAAAGCGATGTTAGATTCCAGACCACATGGCAGAAACGAAATGCATTGATGAAGTGATTGATCTGATGCTTCCCAAGAATAAATACGTTGACACCTTGTAGCAAGTTGGCGATGAACAAGTATCAATCGAAAAAACTATTCATGTAGTAGTTAGCTGATCGTGATCACGAGGTGTTGAGAGATTAAACATCATAATCATTATCATATATATAATATACATATATATATATGCGAGCGGCGTTTGTTGAATTAGTAACGTTGGTTTTATTAGTTTTATCATGACGCAACAGTCAAAACATAATTACTGGTGATTTGAGTTCTTTGTATATTGCACGCCACAACAATCAATTATATATAAATTTTGTATATTAAATAACGGAGAAAGGCGGTAGTAAGAAATAATTTATATATATATATATATATATATATATATATATAAATATGCATGTTCTCATTTATTTCACACCAGGCATCAAGGAAGTTTAGGAATTCGAGATTCGAATAAATACGTCTAGGTAAAATTAATTAATAATCAACATATGGGAATAAATATATAATTGGAAGCTAAAATGTCAATAAGAATAATAAGAAAAAGCCTATAAACAAATATAATGTATATGCATGTATTGAAATACACGTGATAAAATTTTGTGTAATGCTTGAAAGAATAAACTGGGCGCTGCTGACCAGTACGAGAGACGAAATCGTGACATAAAATAAAAGCCTTTTTAATTTTAGATATATGTATATATATATATATATATATATATATATATATATGGTATATACATGTTCCTTAATTTACATTTTAAAAAGCCTTTGTTGGTTTTTCTTCGAATCAATGTTATCGATATTGTCCCTGTTAATCAATTCAATTTTGGCTGTGAGCGAATCCTTTTATCTTTTTATCTTTATACACCGACAAAAATGAGATGGAAAATAGAATAATTGATAGGATCACACGTAGTTCAAATAGGACACAAATGTGTTATTCCATTAAATCGGGGCATCCAGCTGATGTAACTTTATTACCTGTATAAAAAGTAAGAAATATACGAGTTCCCAATAGATTCCACGATTTTATTTGTGTTATATATATAATGTGAATACATCGAATTTAAAATAACGAGAAATCAGATAACCAAATGAAAATACGTGTTTATTGGTTACGTTGTTGATGTTATTATTATTATTATTATGTTTTATTTTTTTTTTGTTAAAAGTAAAATTAATTCTATTCTGGTTGTATTCCCTAAAACGCCAGTGTTTATTGGTTAAATTATTACATTAACGAACGTAACATATACTACTACGAACAGGAAATATATCCATGATCCATATTAACCTGTGTAGTTTGGATGTACCATAAAAATGTACTAAACATTAGTAGAATCTTTCATCGTCGTAAAATACTCAATAAAACTGGAAATGAAATAGGAATTCACGAAAAGCACACAACACGCACACACCAAAAGTAGACAATCAAGATACTCGTTCAGTTCTTTTGTCTTTTTTAAAAATAAAAAAGTTTTATTAAAAGCTACATTGTGGTAATTAAATTCCGACCCTTCGAATTTCATCTAGTGGGTACATATATGTGTATATATATACTTCATAAAGGTTAATTTAAGGTTCACTGGACACCAAAACCGAATGCGATCTTCTTTTGTCACTTTATACCGACATATATATATACACACATATATTCCCGTGTGTGTATATATATATATATGTATAAGAGTATATTTACACGTAATCATGATAAAGAAAGAACTAACATTTTCGACTATAATCCTCAATGGCCGAAAGTAAGAAACAACTATAATTCTTGAGATAAACTTCATATATATATATATAATATATGCGTGTGTGTGTATACGCACACTTACACATGTATATGTCGCCATTATTATCACCACCTGGTCGAAGTATTATCTACAAAATGTTGGTCAGGGGCAAATACCAGGATAGTGGACACGACATAACGCTGAGGAGACGTGACTGAAATACGTACAAAGTTATTGAATAAGTGGAGGTTGGCGCTAATAAACCGATATACCGTGACCTCTCTTGATCTTCATCCTTTTTCGTATAGTCCGTGGATCCTCCTACCGTTTTACAATGATAATACTTGTAGTAGTACTAGTGTAGTAGTAATAGTTACAGTTGTGATGGCATTAGTAATGCTGGAATAATTTCTAAACGGCTTGATGAACTGGTCGGGTGTTAGTAGTGTAGCCCGTGATGGACAAGCGTTAAATTTCGAATTTGAAAACTATCCCAACTTAGCCGGCTATATTCGTTTTTTTTTTTTTTATTTTCATCGTATTATAAAATTGCGTACGTGGGGTGTGAACATCTCGTCCGCTCGGGACACGTACTAACGTGTGAGCATATATATATATATATATAAGCATATATATATATATATATATGTGTGTGTATATATATAATAAAATTAATAAAAATTAATTATCTAAAGCATTGGGGGAATACGAATTAGTTCAAACTATAGTAATAAACGGGTTGAAACTGTAAAAGCGTGTATATATATATATATATATATATATATATATATATATATATATATATATATATGTATATAATAAAATTAATAAAAATTAATTATCCCAATCATTTGATGGAAAATACGAATTATTTGAAAGGATAGTGATAAGTGTCGTAGAAGGTGTTTGTAGTATTTTGACCGCATGAGGACGTTATGGGAATTCTCATTATCCAGGAACGGATGACTATTATCGGAACACAAAATCGTTTCTATCTGGCACGGTGTCACAGGACTAACAAGACTTAGAATCACGGATCGAAGTTGTGAAAGATATGTTTGCTAACCTTCGGTAAGGAAGACGAACGATCAGCTCGAATTTTAGATTAAACGAAATTTAAACCTGAATTTGGAATAAAACTTATATTTTCTTAATGGAGATCGGCCACACCCACCTGAAGAAATTATAATGATGATGATATATATATATATATATTTATTTATTTATTAAATATTCACATTTGTTTGATACCTCCCACCTAACACTCCCCTTCCGCGTAATGTATTTTAGTATCTGCCGTTATTTTGTTAGCGTTAAAATTTGTGGACAACATGACTGAAACAGTTAATCTTTGCACATCGATTTTACCGCAATTTCGTATTTTCTTTCTTACGAGTTTCAAATGAAGAACCTTTTTCAATTCGTACTTAGATCAAGACAGATTAGACAAATATTCATTTTTCTCGTGACTAAACCGTAATTAATTAAAGTCGACAAACTACAACAATATAATCGTGTAATATATATTATTAATATTTCATTTTAAATTTAATTATTTTCAAGTCGACATTTTTCGGCGTTGTCATTATTATTAGAATTAATTGCCACGGGCGTATTCTTCGCGATTCCAATGCTAAATTCGCGAATATATCCAGTGTATAAAACGTGTTTTGTTTTTTACATAAAAATTCGAAGTTTAGTTTAATTATAATTGCGATTTCACTTTTAAGTTCATTATTTCATCTATCGTCAAACTTGAACTATTTGATGTTTATCCCTTACTTGTCCGTTTATAAAATAGGATATGGCAAAACTTGAGTTCGAATTCCACCGGGGGGATTGCAAATTTTAATTGTAAAAAAAAAAGAAAACCTTTAGCGAACTCAACTATCAAATTGATGGGTAAATGTGTAGCGTATTGTTAGGAAAGTAACGAAGCCTAAAGGAATAATAAACCATCCCGTATTTGTGTGTCTAGGGTGTGCATTCATTACGGATCTTCGAGTTCAATGACCATTTTTCCGGTAATTGAAGATTAGTTCGTACATATCGACATTTTATTTTAATCTTCAAATCGTTTCCAGATGATGAAATTTCCCTGTTATATCTTCTCCTTCTTGTACCATATCTTCAATTGATGTTTTTGAATGTCCGTTTAGCACCTGATTTGTCAGATAATGTTTTCTGTGTTGAGACCTGTCCATTTGTTCATGTTTTTAAAACAGGTTTTATTCTTCTACCTCTTCCTCGTTTTTTCCTGTGACGTTTCCTTCAATCATAACTTGCAGTAGGTCATATCTTCCATTTCTCAGACACGACCGACATAGGCTACTTTTCGTTTCTTTACAATATTCGCCAGTTCTAGTTTTTTATTTAATTGTTGTAAAATATTTCTATTCGAATCCTTATTCGTCGATGATAATATCCTTGGATAAAGTCACACATCGCGAAGCCATTCAATTTATTTATCGTCGACTTTTTAGCTGCTACTCCACATAGTGAAACGGACCATGTATAACATTTAATCAGCCTTTAAAAACTAAATTTTTTTCTTAGGAAAATTCTCGAAATTGGAATATAACGAACTAATAAATGTATGTCCCGGCGATGATTAAATATACGGATACAAATTTCACAATGTATGATATAGTGGAACAACAGTATTATTATTGTTATTATTATGTATTATATATATTTTATATATATATATATATATATATAATCTTTTTAATGGAATTTCCCAATAAATTGAATTGTATCGAATAGAAATATAAATTATTATTAGTAGACTGCGATGGTTTAACAGTTTAATATCGTAGTAGTAGGGGGATCCGTTCGATTTTACATTTAATTCTTCAATGATAATAATAATGGCAGGATATGTTCAACTAAATCACGCCATTCGGAATAATAAATCGGTAGTCGTTATTTATCGGCCGATAGCCTTACGAGAATTTATTAGGTAAGCCTTCGTTGAACGGTGGATAATTATCGAGATCAGTTTCACCACGCTAGCCTAGTCTAGCCTAGCTAAGACTTAGCCTTGACTAGCCTAAGTTTGTCGCGTGTGTTTAATCTAATAGTTTATTCGTTCCATTACGTCTTCGATTCGCGTAACGAACTTCGAAAAGTGATATCGCGTCTATTCTCATCCTTCTAAATCGCGAGAAAAAGTTTTCTACCATAATGAGAAAAGATGACCCTCCGTCTAGATGGTGTGGAAGTTGGTGGAGGCAGAATAATCATCTCGGTCTGTTAAGGACATTTTGTAAGCAGATTTATCGTCTAACGTCTTTTGCTACCGGAGAATATTTTGTAACTTCGTTAGTATAATATTTTATATATATATATATATATATATATATATATATATATATATATATATATATATATATATATATATATAAAACTAAGCCTATATGAATAAAATTTAGCGACGAATCGCTGATAATGGAAAGCGTAAGTCTTATTTTTTTATAGGACGATATTGTATTCTGTTTTATTCTATTCTGAACTTACATAACCTGGGAATCTCGGGCCGGACTGCACAACCGTGATGATGATTACGATGGCGATGTAGATGATAACAATAATATAGCGTGTTTCGCCAATGTCTGAAGATAACGTTCTCAGATAAGCGAAAAATAGCGAGATGCTCTCGGTAGCTTTGTTTCATTTGGTCGTTATTTCAATATATATATATATATATACACTTGAATTTGCCCATTTCGTGGATACACGTGTTTTAAATTACGTCATACATGTATATTTACACTATTATGGTCGACTACCGTACGCTATTATTATTATTGTTATTTTGTTACTATAATAATAATCGTCATCATTGTTGTTTTCATTATTATCATTGTTAGTATTATGCCAGAAACCATATTGAACGTTATCGAGTTTGAAAATTTTTCTAAAATGCGAACATTTCGTTACAGCAACCGGGAACTTTATTTATTTGCTTTTTCTTCCGATTTCTTTTATAATAATCTATAACTGCTATCTTGTTATAGTGTATATAAAATAATAATAATAATCTATAACAACTATTTTGCGTATGTATATATATATATAATAAATGTTAAACGTCTATTGGCCTATTATTAGCTGCAAAATGGAAAAGGGACACAAAAAGAACCAAACTGTATTTAATGATAAGAATAGAGTATATATTTTTAGTTCGTACGTAAAGTGATAGATATCGCGATTTTTCTTTCTCTTTCCAATCTTCGCCATTAAAGTTGAAAGTTTTGTTAAATATTTTTTCTTTTATTCATTTTCAGTTCAATATGTTCTGGTCGATCGATTCTTGTTTCTGCATTTAATGTTAGTACTTTTCGCATTGTACAGGTTTCAGTAAAATATGTGTTATCATCGTCTTTGCTAATATTTTTATATTTCTCATTAGTTTTCTATCGCTATTGATTATAAACACACACACACACACATATATATATATATATATATATATATATATATATATATATAAATATATGTGCGTATATTAACAATAGAATATATTAAATAAAACAAATATCGTTTGATTTTAAAATACAAGTTATGTTAGTTACTTTGTTTTTAAAACGGATAAAATTTGATTAAGATTACAAAATATAAACTCACTTTTAAAAAAATATGGACGAGACAAAATCGCGAAATTTTCTTTAAAAAAAAATCGCAAAAAAAATAATTTATATAAACTTTGAACTTTAATTATATCTCGTATATCTGTTGTGTTCGTATCTTCAACGCTGGCACGCGATATAATCGATTTGCATCTATAATACGATTAATATTATCATGCGATGATTTCTCGAAATACTGTGTTTGTTGTTTTTTACACGAACAATTATAGTTCCGTTAGACAGTGTGCTCTAATAAAAATATTTAAGAATAACGTTAAGGAAGACATATTTACGGGAAGTGAGACATGGACTGGAAGGAAAAGATAATGATTGTAATAACATGTTGCAGGAAAAGTGATAATGCAAACATTCGAAGCATATGGGATTTGTGTCGGCAATACTGCCGATATCTGAGGAGTGTTATCGGCAAAAGAGTACACTTAAAATATCCAAAAAGAGAGAGAACCATCATACGAAGCAACACAGTAGTCGTGGATTTTTTTCCCCAGCCTAAATTTGTTAAATTGCACCCCCGATGCGGACTTGACTAAATAAAGGGCACGTTGAAGATACCGCGGTATTCTCCCGGCAAAATTCTTCTGCGACATTTTATTATTCGTTCCGGGTTTTTTTTTTTCAATCCTTCTACTGGCCTGATGGCTATCATCTAGTAAGTCTGCAATGAATATAAAAAGAAGTAAAGCGAATTAGCGAAAAATAATCTCCAGCGAAATTCACGTCTCACTGAACGTGAATTTCAAGTAGAGATTGCAACTTTTATCCTGCTAGCGATATTACGTTTTGCCTGCATTTATCCAGTTAAGTCGAAGACTTTTCTTCTTCGTAGACTTCTAATTTCCTCCGAATGGTCCTTGAGAATTATACGTCCATACGCAAGTACCTTGTAGCTTAATATGTATTCGACCTCAGTATTTCGTTATTACAAAAAAATACAACTTCGATGTGTGCGTCTTTTTTTTCCTTTTTGCTGTTTGTAAACATTATATGCGATGATTTTTGCGCGTTTATTTTCAGTGGTCACTTATCGAACCGCAGTTCAATTTTTCGGAGCGCCTTGTTGATTATTACTTCTGAGATATGCGACGTACAAACGAGGTAACAGGCTTGCCTTATTGCAGCGCGTAATTTTGTGGACTTACTTTTATCTCCTCGAAATGACCTGGAGATTGTTTTGAAAACGTAAAATCCAAACCGGGAACAGTATTTTACTTATCTGTCTTTTCTCTTCTTAGTTCTTTTTACGCAAAAAATTAAACTAATCGTCCTAGATGGTAGATAAAGTTATTTTTTTTTAAATTCTTTTCTGCTGAAATTAAATTATAAATAAATTTTATTCGAACGCGTCGCGTCCAATATTGTGAACATGACTTTATACCGCGCGATCGTTCCGAGTCCTTTTAAGAATAACGCGATAAAGCTCAAACACCGCCCAGTGTGTCTCGGATATGTTCGTTCTTAATTAACGTAGTTGAACTTAGGAATGAGGAAGCCAAACAAAAGTCTCAGTCTGACTAAGGAAAACAGAATAATCGATAAAGGAAATAATTTACAAGCGCAATCTACACCCGTGTATACACACACATACACACACACGCGCAATATGTTTATATAATAATAGTGATTGTATTTTAACGCAGTTGTTCGTTCGTTCGTCTGATTAATTGTTCTCAGCGAAAATGAAAACATTTTTTTTTTCGGATAAGCTTGAAACAGCTTTTATTTTTAAAATTAAAGACAAATTAAAAATAAAAAAGAATATAGAACTTTTTTAAAACTTTTTTTCGAAATTATACTTAATAATTTACTAATCGTTAACAACGAACATACCGTCTCCGTTCACGTTACGAAAACAATGTAGTAATAACGATAATGATAATAATTATTATTAATAATTTACGTCATACTGATTAATAAAATATGGATTGGGGAGGAGACGGTCGAGCGGTGCTTGAATTATTTTATATGATCCCTACATGCCCTAGGACGAAACATAGTAATAATAGTGGTAATTTTTAAATTTTACGTTGTCTTTAAACGAAATCCGTTTTTAGCGTGATGCGTTAAACGGTATCACGTTATACACTTATATCATCATCGTTGTAGTAGCCATTCGCAAAAATACCTCCGAACGATACCTGCCTTATGAGGTCCGAATCCATCGGCTTACTGCCTATTTTACAACGTGTTCCTGTCATCTGGTCGTGAGCCTTACTCGCTGACGACGATGGCTATCAATTTGCCACCACTGCAATTTGTCTATTTGTATGCTTTCTTGCCATGTAACCTGTAGACATATTTATGTGTTATATTTACACTGTAGCCATCAGCTCGTTTATCGCTTAATTATTTCTTTCTTGCGAAATGTTATTTCTATTATTTTTATTACTACTAGAATAATAATGAATAATAATGATTAATAATAGTAATTATTATTATTAGTTTCATACAAAATTTGAATTAAAAAACAAGCATCCTAAGAAGTGATACATTATTTGTTGCCCGGAAGATTGTGACTAGCCCAGTGTACGTTACTTTTTAGTACAAAATTGACTAGTAATTAAAGCACTGATTATATGCACCGCATATAATGTTATTCGGAGCCGAGTAAAATTATAATTATAATTTAGATGGCGTTAAAAAGTTTATGCCG
Organism: Coronaproctus castanopsis; assembly: GCA_032883995.1. Lineage (NCBI taxonomy): Eukaryota > Metazoa > Arthropoda > Insecta > Hemiptera > Monophlebidae > Coronaproctus > Coronaproctus castanopsis. The sequence continues at coordinate 85,842,213 of CM065053.1, forward strand.
AGAACAGAGCTTCGATTGTCGAGTCGACGTAATTTTACAACGGCATTTTATATATATATATACATATATATTCACATGTGTTTGTATGTGTTTATGTATACCATCAACTGGTAAGTTGAAATGGGACATGACCTAATCATTCTCATCGATTTGAAAATTAATAGATAAACCAAACGACGCAATTTGAACAGCCAATACGAAGTGGTTTACCATTTTACTTTCCCAGCAAGCTGCTACTTATTTATTGATCAACTGGACGAATAGCTGAGTTTGGCTAGAGTCCTTTTTACCATGGAAAATTTATGTCCCTGATTGGATGCGAACTGATGTTATGCGAACAGAACATGTATTATTATCGCCACGGGGATATATATATATAGGCATACCGTTATTACCAGATAAACAGAAATGTAAATAACATTTTCTATATTTTAAAATTATTTTTTATAGACCATTTGTATAAATGTATAAATAATAAACATCATCAACGGTGGATTATTTCCTCGCGATATCAGCTTTATTATTTTTGTTGAAAACTTTAAAAAAAATCTACATTTTGAACGTTAGATTATATATATATATATATATATATATATATATATATATATATATATATATATAATATTTACTTATTTTCTATGTCCGGGTACTTATGCTTCAACTCAATATTTAACGACGTCGACGGCTTTATCGCTGCTGCAGTTAGATCATCTGCATCGCAGTTCTAATCCATAATTAAACATTGGAGCAGGTGATCAAAAGTTTGTGTTTCCCCGCAGTTGGACTTATCGTTTTATTCTGAGATTTAACTTGGCTGAACTATTTGGTACAGCTTTTGTTTCTGATTTGGGGTGAGCCAACAGCATTTCAATTGATTTAACGAAACTGTTCCTTGATTTTAGGAACATTATGTCCAAATAGTAGGTGTCTATTGTCCATCATTTGTGATGTGCGCATTAAAGCTCCTGCAATCTCACGTCTAATCTTAGGCGGCGCTATTCCCGCCAGTGGGTAGATTTGATCTACTCTTGTCGGTTTCAGGCGCCCTATTACTATTCTCACTGTTTCATTCAGTGCAACATCTACTTGCTTTGTATGACGCGAGCTATTTTATACTGAAGTTGCGAATTTGGCTGCGAAGAAACAAGGGGCTAATACTAACACCCTCAATATATGTGGTTGCACGCCCTAGCTGTGTCCAATTAGCTTTCCGATTATATTATTTTTAGCTGCCACTTTTTTCTTTATGAATGTGCAATACTGTTTACTCGTTAACGAGCGGTCTAGGTACACGCCAAGATATTTCGGGGTATCGCGATGTTGCAAACGTTGTTCCTTTCCAGTTTCTTTCTCGGGTGGAAAGTGCGGCTTGTGTTTTATTTGAGTTTGACATGAACTGGTTTTCATCATAGTACTTCCCTTTGACCATTACGGCGGCTAACAATCCTGCTTCAACTTCTTCAAAAGTATTTCTTCGAAGAGCAATTGCAGTATTGTTAGCATAGATAAATTCTCTAGTGCCGGAGCTAATCAGTTGATCGTTCGTGTAAATATTTTGTGTATATATATATATATATATAATTATTTAATGAAATTGTAGTCGATGTTATAGACGTAACGTATGTGTGTGTTGGTACGTCAAAATAATAAGTTAGACGACATGTCGCCTTTATCGCAAAAAAAAGTTGATAAGGCTAAATTAGAAATCCATTAGGAAATTGCCTAAAAATATTTTACATTCTCGCGTGAGTCTTTTTCGAATAGAAATGATATCTTTTCGTGTTACGTTCTTATTTTAGTCCTGTACGTTTATTACATATATATATATATTGTATAATTTATAAACGCGTCAAAAGAAGTTTCGATTGAAAATGACGAGAAATTAAACGAATTGAATTTTTGTGTTCTTAGTACCGCTGATGATAAAGGCAATCTTTTCGATGGAAAATTCGTGTTTTCGATAAATCGTAATTTCGATATTCTGCATTTTCATTGGGTATCGCTTTTTTTCGGCTTTATATATTCGATTTAAGATCGGGGTTATTTTTTCTTAACGACGACTTGGTCAAATTAAAAGTAATTATATAGTGATCAAACGAGTCGAAATAACGTCGTCATGATTTTATTCTAGTATCGGAAGTAAGTTAAAATTCTAGTTAGGTTTTCATCAAACTAAAGGTTATTTCATTTTTAACAAAGGCGAATCTTTTCGTTTTATAGGCATTTTTAAATTTTTCTATATGCAATTTTTTTTTGTTCAATTCTCTAAGCATGTGTACTTTAGTTTCGATTCGATTAAAAGTTTCTTAAAATGTATGCAATGAAGATATTATTTTCATAACATAAATGATTATATCTATTTTTACACTCAGATATTTGCACATTCGCTTACGAGGTATATATGTATGCATTCCTTATTAGAACATTTCCTTATTTCGAGTAATGTTACTATTATTTTACGATGCGATTTATTAATTAATAAGTATCGATTGTAAATTGTAGTTGTCCGATTTACGGGTTAACTTAAATATTTTTATTGTTTTTTCCTCTCATCTTAGCGGACTTTTTATTTATTTTGCCGGTTTTTTTTTCTGTATCATATTTATATTGAATATTAAAAATTTAATTTATTATTAAATTAAAATAACTATTTGTCAAGGTTAGAAGTGTGGTACTTGGCCAATGATTTTGGGAAAAGTAGATCGGGATGTAAAACACGAACTTCACCTTTGTTTCGTTGATTATCAGAATGCCTTCGACCGCGTGAAACATGACAAGCTAATGAAAATACTTAAACTAACCTTAGTTGGGAAATTCGAAAGCTTATAGCAAATTTATATTGGAACCAAATCGAAATAATAAGAAATGAAAATGAAGAATCAGAAGAAATTTCAATTAAAAAAGGTGTCCGTCAAGGCTGCATACTGTCTCCAGTTCCATTTAACATCTACTCGGAGTCGATTTTCAAACATGCTTTCAACGGGGACGATGGAATAGCAATAGGGACAAAGCACTTGTCAAACTGTCAAACAATAATCCGTTATGCTGATGATACCAATTTAGTTGCAGACAGCTTCGAGATTTACAAGACATGTTAAATCGCGTAATATCAGCGCATCGCACCGGCTACGCATAAATAACGCCAAAACTGACAGTGCATCGGAATATAGAAGATAGCAAATTAAAGAAAAAAAAATTAATTATCAAAGGTATAGAACTTGAACTCGTCTCAAAATTTCAATATCACATGGTTCCACGAGGAAACGGATCAATCAGTAGAGATAAGAGCACGAATGGAGAAAGAAAGGAAAGCTTTAACATTTTGACGAGTCGGAAGAATTTGAAATTACAACTACGGATTCCGTCTACTCCGATGTTACATTGGTCCATACTGCTATACGGTATGGAAAGTTGAATTCTCACACAAACCTCGGTGGAGAAAATCGAATACTTAGATCACGTGACCGATAGGGAAGTGCTGAATAAAATGTCAAATCAAGCCGACGTGCTTTATACCGTCCGAACCAGGTGTTCTCGTTATTGCCAGATCAACGGAAAATGTAAGTAATATGCTATGCAACAATTTTACATTTTTGTCCCTGGGTGTACAAAAAAAAAGTATTACACTTCTATATTTGAAACTTAACGTAGTGATTTAGACGTGTTTCCTATCACCGGTATATTACTTTTTTTATTATTAAAAATTTATGTAAAAAATAAATACGAAACGATAATCATTTACATTGTCTACTAACGCCATCTACACATTCGCAGAACATGATCGATACGTATATTATTATATCGACCGCGGGTATTTATTTGTTAGTAGTTTATATTTGTGTCATTTGGAGTGTTGCGTATTGAAATCTTACTTATAATTTTCTACGTTGCTTGGCATTGAGTATTAAATTTTTACTTGTAACCTTATTTACAAAATTGCTGAAATTGTTTATAATTGAGTAAGACATACCGACGACAATGTCACCCGGGAATATCGGATGAAAATAATGCCGTAAGCGTAAATTAGGAAAAAATTTAAACTTTATCGATCCGACGATATGCGGACGAATTGCCATTGGAAGTATTATCAGTCGGTGTCCGATTATAAAGTACATAAGAAAAAAAGTGGGACTATTTGCCAAATTTACAATCTAATGAAACTGACATTCGTGAATTTTTAAGCGCTTTTGCAGTTAAGTTCCCCGATTGCGCCATCACCCAGTGAAATTAAATATATAATCAATAAATTTAATAAAAAAAAGGTCCGGGATTTGATTTAATTACTAATAAATTGCTATCGGAACTATCTGAAAAAAGATATTACAAACATGTTTAACGCTGTTTTTCGACTGCAGTATTTTCTTTTATTCTGGAAATTGACGCGATTTCATCCTATAGACCCGTTTCCTTACTTCCTGTCCTCTCAAAACTCATTGAAAAAATTATATTGAAGCGGTTGAATCCTATTTTAGAATTGGAACACGTTGTTCCTGAGCACCAATTTGGATTCAGAAAAAAATACTCGACCATTGAACAGATACACCGAATTGTGCATACTATTCAAAAGAGTCATGAAGCTAAGCAAGTATGCACGGGTGTACTCTTACATGTCGAACAAGCCTTTGATAAGGTGTGGCATCGTGGTCTGCTGTATAAGTTTAAAAAAAGATTACCGCATTTCTAAAATCCTACCGTGAAGATCGTACATGCCAGGTTAAAATCCTAAATCAATTATCCGATATCTATCCTGTATCTGCTTTCTAATAAACTACAAAAAACTCTGTTGAATGTTGAAAACTGGCTGAATCGTTGGCGTATCAGGGTAAACGAAAGTAAATGCACGAAGGTCGATTTTACTTTGCAAAATTTTACGTATCAACTGTTAAAAATAAACGGGGTGATTATTAGCCCCCAGAAAAATATGTTAAAGGCATACATTTAGATCGAAAATTGACATGGCAGAAGCGTATTAGTGAAAAAAGAAAACAGTTAGATATAAAATTGCACGAATTAACTTCTTGGCAGGTACTCCAGTTTAACACTAGAAAACAAACTTCCAGTTTATAAAATAATTACAAAGCCTATTTGGACGTACGGTTTAATGTTATGGACTTGCGCAAAGGATACATATATATAAATAGAATACAACGGTTTCAGAACAAGGTCATAAGACTCATCGTCTCCCCACCTTGGTACGTATCGAACCATACGTTACATCAAGACTTAAATGTCCCATACGTGAAAGACGAGATCAAACGTCAAACGTGCTGGCGATCAATCTATTTGACACTAGTCTAGATGTTCGTAGGTTAAAACGAAGTTGACCGTTTGATCTGACCTAAGTTCTCAGTGGGGTCCATCGCTGGATGATAATCCCTAACAAATTATTTCGCGTTTCAGTCAAATTGCTGGATGGCTACCTGGCCAGTTGTAATTTTAAATTTTTCAAAAAACAAAAAGAGACCATGTAACTAGAAGCCATCTTTGCGACGACGTTAGTGACAACGTACATACAAATGATTATTTACCCCACCAGGAAGTAAAGAATTTATCTATACTGAGTACGGCGATTCCAATCCGAAGAAGTCGTAATAAGATTATATATATATATATGAATTTAGAGACGATGAAAAGTTTATTCGATATTTTTTTAAAATACCTGTTGTCGATTGAAAGTAGAAGAACGATTTCAAAACAAAACCAGCGAAATGATGATAGCGAATTTTTGAAGAATAACTTGGAAAGATACTTCTCGGTTGTCATTTTTCCTCAAGCTCCCTTAGGTGTATATAAAACGAGGTGTCGATGTTATAAGAGCGAAAATGGAAAGTTTAATACCCGTGAAAAGGTTATAGGGTTTGCCATTTGTCCAGTTTCAAAAAAGTGTATATCGCGTCTTCTTCCGAATATCATCATTTTCAAACTTACATCCAGAGATGATATATATATATATGTGTGTGTATGTGTAGCTGATTTACTGAAGAGAAGAAAAGCTTTTAAACTGTTATTGTACCACCAGTACTAGGATCGTAAGAAAGAGACGGTAAAACGGTTCGTCTGCCGTCATTTGTCAAAAGAAAAAGTAATATTCTTTCTTCGACAGATTTCACAAACGAAATCGGATTATTTGTTATTTCGGCTGGTACCATTATCAGTATCACTAAAACTACTACTACTGCTACTATCGTGATTATTGCAACACCAATATATCTAACCTCCCATTTATTCGTGTAATTTTAAACTGAAATACAGTAAAAGAGAAAAACAATATTTCTTTTATATATATTTTTATATATATATATATATATATATATATATATAATGTATATATAAATGAGTATATTAAGATAAATTTGAATTGATACAACAATAAAAGAGAAATAAAATTCTGAAACAAGGTATAAGATATCGATGAAATTAATCATGTACATAAGAGATAAAAATTCCAAATGAAATAGAGTTATAATTAGATAATATATATATATAGTAACTTGTTGAAATAGCTTTATATATATATTAAATACTTCAAAGATGAATTTTGAGAAGTGCTCGAAAAAAATTATCCAGTTGTAGAAGTTTGTATATTGTATTCAGTTCTAAAATATTTTTATTTAGTATATGTGAAATTTATGTGATCCACAGTTTCAATAATATTGTCGTTGAAGTTAAATATTGTTATCAACCGATTATTTTTTAGTTTACGCGAGGAATACGAAACTGGACCCACATCGCTAGTTAACATTTGTCCTCTGTAATCATCATCGTTGTTCGAAATATGCATACATAGGCATTTGCCGAACTAGATGGTGAAAATAAGCAACAAAAACGTATCAGAGCGTTTGCAGAAGGAATGTGAATTAATTGTGAAAAACGCAAAGTTCGATATTTAGGGCATGTCTTGAGGGAAACAAATATAGCTTGCTGCAAGTAATGCTGTAAGTAAAAATAGTAGAAAAGTAAAGTCGGGGCAGGCCGAGAATATCCTGCATACAGAATATAAAAGATTTAACCCGAAATTAGAAGAATAAGAAGAGACATGGCGTTCAGAAGATTCGTGGGGCAGTATGGTCGTAAAAGTCCACTGAGCCGATATAACAATAAAAGAAGAAAGACAAAAAAAAAATTAGACAATGAGTTAGTATGGTTGTCAAAGTCGGCTGAGCGGATATAACAATAAAAGAGGAAAGACAAAAAAAATTACACAATGAGTTAAGCGGTGCAAGATAAAAGGATAGAATTAAAGATGCAGTCCGTAAAGTACGTGGCATTCAATACTTGTACTTATACGTCATACGACTTTTTTTTTAGTAGAATTTATTCTAGTTCGAAGCTAGGAATCTAATACAAAGTACTAATATCAAGTAGGAAATGATTATTTAATGAATTCTGCCAATTACAATTCGCATAATATTTAAAATTTGCTCGGATCAGTGACGGTCGCAATAGAGGTGGCCGAAAACATATTTAGACATTTCTCCTCATCGGTAATATTGTACGGTAATGATTTTTTTTTTAAATCAGGCTTTTATAATGAAAAAAAAAACAATTAAAAATAAATTATATAACAAAAATTTAAAGAATGTTAGAATACATGTTGTCATGTATATTATATATATATATATATATATATATATATATATATATATATATATATATATATATATATAGATAGATAGATAGATAGATATAGATATATATACAATTATCAACACAATGTTTAATACAATTATTACATTATGAAGCAGGTAGCATGTACATTGACGGTCGTGCTTGTGGAGTGTATATTTATATATGTCCAAATTTATTTTGTGTTTTTCAATATTTATAAATAAACATTTTAATAACAAAACAAAAAATGTAAATACGCCTTACAATGAGATCAAAACTATTTTTTTTTAATATATATTTTTATTACAATCTTAAGGGGAAAAATCTTAAATAAGTAATAATTATAAATACTTAATTATACACGAAAAGGAAATAATGTACAAGCATAGCCTAATGGTATGTTCTAATACTACACGGGATATTAATTATTTTTGTATAATGAGTCATTCGGTTTAAGCCGTTGCAGACTATGTTTTCCCATATGCAGCAACTTCTGTGATTCTACGTTTACACGAAGTCGCCGTTCATGCGCATATGCAAAATCGCGAATCGCTTCATCCACCTTCTTCAACTACAAGTCCCGATGTAAATCATCGTTGCGCGGGAACCATCTCGCTCTGGTGATCAGACGTATAACTTTGTTCTGTGCTCTCTCGATGATGCATGATTGGATGTTGCGACACATCCCCCGTAGCTCCAAACCGTGGGTCCATATCGGTTTTATCATAAACAGATAAATCAGTCTTTAACTTAAAGTCGCCATATGTTCCAGTAGCCAATAATGTTTTGGTTAATTCTGGCGTTAAGTTTATCGTACTTAGCCTTAATATGGGGCTTCCAGGTTAGTATTGCATCTAGGTGCATACCTAAATATTCTCGTACACACCCAGTTGTATGTCTATCGAACGCATCGCATAGGTAACATGAACTGATTTCGTCTCGTTTAACAAAATTTCCAATTCTGCATCCACAAGGCTGTCTTTTTGAGTGCATCTTGTAATACGTAATTAGCTTCTATCTGCGTGTTAGTAACAGGAGGGATTGCGGTATCGTCAGCGAACATAGCGTGCGTAACATCTTCAATTTTTGCAACGTTAGCAGTGAATATGGGGCGAAACAAGGGACCGAGAACATTACCTTGAGGCACTCCTGTCTGTATCTCGTAGAAGCTGGATTTTTTCTCCTCGAGAGCAATGCAGAATTTCCTACCTGATAGATACGATCGTAGTAGCTGAACGTAATTAACTGGTAAGCAACTACTGAGTTTAGACAACGGTCCCTCATGCCACACCCGATCGGATGTCTGAGATACTTCTAAAAATACTACTGAACAGTAATAGGCTTGTTCTAACGTATTAAGTTCATTCTACTCGACCAGTATTCCGTCCACTCCCTGCTATATTTCTCATTTACAGTTAATGGATAACCTGCGGGCAAACGTTCATTAGTTTTTCAAATTGGCTTGTTCTAAAATATTAAGTTCATTCAACTCGACCAGGTGTTTATTCCGTCCACTCCCTGCTATATTTCTCATTTACAGTCAACAGATAACCTGCTGGAAAACATTTGTTAGTTTTTCCAATAGGCTTGTTCTAACATATTAAGTTCATTCTACTCGACCAGGTGTGATAACCTGCAGGCAAACGTTCGTTAGTTTTTCAAATTGGCTTGTTCTAACATATTAAGTTCATTCTACTCGACCAGGTGTTTATTCCGTCCACTCTCTGCTATATTTCTCATTTACAGTTAACAGATAACCTGCTGGCAAACGTTCATTAGTTTTTCCAATAGGCTTGTTCTAACATATTAAGTTCATTCTACTCGACCAGGTGTTTATTCCGTCCACTCCCTGCTATATTTCTCATTTACATTTAATGGATAACCTGCTGGCAAACATTCGTTAGTTTTTCCAATAGGCTTGTTCTAACATACTAAGTTCATTCTACTCGACCAGGTGTTTATTCCGTCCACTCCCTGCTATATTTCTCATTTACAGTTAACAGATAACCTGCTGGCATTCGTTAGTTTTTCCAATAGGCTTGTTCTAAAATATTAAGTTCATTCAACTCGACCAGGTGTTTATTCCGTCCACTCCCTGATATATTTCTCATTTACAGTTAATGGATAACCTGCGGGCAAACGTTCATTAGTTGTTTCAATAGGCTTGTTCTAATGTATTAAGTTCATTCTACTCGACCAGGTGTTTATTCCATCCACTCCCTGCTATATTTCTCATTTACAGTTAACAGATAACCTGCTGGCATTCGTTAGTTTTCCAATAGGCTTGTTCTAACATATTAAGTTCATTCTACTCGACCAGGTGTTTATTCTGTCCACTCCCTGCTATATTTCTCATTTACAGTTAACAGATAACCTGCTGGCAAACGTTCATTAGTTTTTCCAATAGGCTTGTTCTAACATATTAAGTTCATTCTACTCGACCAGGTGTTTATTCTGTCCACTCCCTGCTATATTTCTCATTTACAGTTAACGGATTACCTGCTGGCAAGTCTATATTAGAGATTAATTTTGTTTTCTATGTTAATTGAATACTAGATTTTGGTTTTATTATATTATTATCATTACTAATATTAGTAGTATTATACAATTTCAACTTCAATACATTTGTCAGTGTTTTCATTATGTCCAAATTCTTATTTGTGTTACTGACATGGTGATTGTTAACATCTTTTTCCACATTGTGTATAATGCTTATCCATTGTTCGGTTGGATTCATTAAATCACCCCTCGATATTGTAGTGAGCCAGTCCATTTGTTTAGGTGTATTGAATTCTGTTGGATGACCGTATTCAAAAGCAGTATCTAATGGTCGTTTTTTATACCTGTTGCTGACACGTCGAAAAAATACAGTCTAAGTTTTAAACATATAATTTCAGCTTTTGCCCTTCATAAATAAGACTTTCATTAGTTTTGTCTTAAGCTGGACAACAGTACGTCATTATGGGACGTATAAGTGTTTTATACAGAATTAATTTATTATTTACATTAAGAAATGATTTTCTGTTGGAGTTTTATTTCAAATACAAATTTTAATAAGTTACAAGTATTTCAAAATAGGTGTCTCAGATGTGTGCTAAATGTCCCTAGATACCACAAAATCGTTGACATGCATGCTACCTTAAACATGCCTTATATTAAGGACCATATCTTAAATTTAACGCGTTAGTTCTGCGATGACTGCTTAGTCCACGATAATAGTTTAATTTCTACCATTGGTAATTACGATTCCAGGCAACTCCAATTTATGTATAGTAAATATAAACATAGGAGGCTCAAACATAACCTGTTGTAACGTTATATGGCGATTATTTTAGGAATTAATATTCCTTCTTTATTTATTTTTTAATGTCTAAAGTGTTTTTTCTTTGTTTTATTATTACTATCTTAATTTTTTGTTTTTTGCTGTACAGTTTTTTTTTCAATTATTTTTTGCTGTCATTATAAGTATAAGTATAATTACTTCTTTTATTTATTACGGGTCTTTGTATTATTATTTCTGATGTACGGCGAGCCATCCTGGGCGTTACGTAATTATTATTTAAAATTTTTGGTTTGTGTATACTCACTGTAAATTATGCTGAAATATACGTTGTTGTTGTTGTCTTAAGCAATTCTTTTCTAATTTTAATTTAATGTAACGGACAGTTATCCAGTTCACCATTTCCATTATTCGTTAAAATTAACTGACCATTGTTGTTTCCTAACAAAAAACCGACAATTTTTTTAGACTCCCGTTTATTTTGTCTTTCACTGTGTTCATTTTCATTATGTGACTTAGAGCTTGTGCCTGACGGATCCATTAGCGCTAGATTAGGATAATTTATCTTTGTCACAGCATTGTTGCTCCATAGTTTATAGTAAGTACTTGTCTTCGAATTTGTAGTGGCGGTTCCCCTGCCATTGCTAGTATGCTGGATGATGGACTGGTAGGATACGCACCTAACGCCCCTTCATACTGCAGTATGGTGTATTGTATCAAGTTTTTTTGAGCTTATATTTTTAAATGAGGAATGGTATCCTTTTTTAATACATTTTTTGTTTCATTAAAATGAAAAGAGCATACGCGAGCACGTTCAATATTGAAGTTTTCTGCCCTTCCGCTCATATGCAACAACTGATTTCGAATAACTTTATCTTTAGGAAAATGTGCATCTCGGCTATGATTACAACACCCAAAAATAGCGCAACAAGGGACAATATAAATGTTAATAAGATAATAACAAATTTAACCAATTTCTTTGTGAAAGGTCTGTATCAAAGAATCAGTGAGATAAAAATATTATTCAGTCTTACCCTGATAGTAATTAGAAATAAAATACTTTAAAAAATAAAATTATGAATTCTGCATTAAAAAATAAGAAAGTACCATAAACACCAAACAAAAATCGCGAGAAATGAAACAACGCTCTAGAAACAACGAAATGACCCGTTCTTTAACAAAGCTGGATTTGGGATGGGTACCAACTACGTCACACTCTCGTTTAACTACTGCGCACCTAGTTAATGATACCTACCGACTATTGTATATACCGTGGTTGAAACCACGTACGGCCCACGACTGCCGGTCGAACTGAGGGAAACAAAAACGAGTTTATCATCTTGACAGTACCAGTGAAAAAATAAGACCCACTATTCTCCACTTCGCCAATCCAGCTCAGACGGTTACTCGCTCGCTGTGTGACGGTTTCTGCTCGATTGAATTAGGATTTGATTCGAACCAGTAACGGCAGTTCTGTTTGTTTACGAATCCGGAGCAACATGAAGACGAGCAGAATGATCGCTGCCGAATTCGATCGATGTTACCGTTTCTTTTTTTTGACCAAGATGTTTTTTTTTATCCGTTACAGAAGCTGTCTCTCGAAAATTTTCAAACCACCTTAAAATTGAACTGCGAGATGATAACCGCATAACTTTGAATTCTTTTCGAAACTCTCTTTACACTGTCTTGATTGATTCGCGCCGAAAATAACATTCCACGAAAAAGGCGTGCTCCGTTTCGTTATAGGATGCCATCGCTGAAATCGAACAAAAACAAATTTCTCGCCTGTACAATAAACGTGAAGCACGCGAATAGCGTTCTAGCACTGTTACCAACTACGTTATTCAAAAAACAAAACTGTCCGTCTTGTCTGGGTCACTTTATATTTATAATTTACATTTGAAATAAAATTTGAATTTACATCTAATTTAGCTCGCTGCTAGTGTACACGATACGCATTTGCGAGAATTATATATCTAAATGTTACTTTATTTTCCTGACATATATAGCTGATTTTTTGATTATTATTATTATTATGTTTATTTTTATTAATATTAATATTTTTATTTTTATTTTATTTTTTGATTGATAAAAGTGTATTTACAAAAAAAAAATATACGTTACAAAAAAAAGATAAAATAAATATTATCGAAGTAGAAGTAATGGTAGTAATAATTATTGTTGTATTTATTGTTATCACTGGTGTTAGTAGTAGTACCGTTATTGTGATTATTACTATTATGGTGATATTATAATAATTAAAATGTCTGAAACAAAAACAAACACACTTAACTTTTCTCACCTTCTTTTATATTATAGTGTACGTACATTTTTATTGGGTTCCTCCCCAATACGAACTTACTCGATGGGGCAAGTTTATTTGGTTAAAGAAAAAAAAAATAAGAATACCCGTTTACTTATAGCGAGATAGAAAAATGAATAAAAATAAATATAAATTAATAATTAAATACAAGTTGCAAAATCAATAATCTGCGATTATAATTATTATATTATAAATAACATGACACGATGGAAGGGCAATCTGAACTTTCGAAAATGTCGGTGATTAAATTACGATAGTTCCAACGAAGCACAATTCAAATGCGAATTAGCGGCGTATAGAATATCAGAAAAAATAATATTTTATATTTAGGTACACATCAGAATGGACGTGTATTGTATTTATATTTTTATAATATACAACGCAAATATTTATTTATAATTTCATCTAGTGCCCATCCATTTACAAAACTGACGCGTTCCTATCTCACGGGTGCCTTTTGTATCCCTGTAATCTCAATAGAAAAACCCGGCAGGTCATTTACCCGAATGAAAAAATAATACAGAACAGACCGAATAAAAATTTTATATATATATATATATATATATATATCTATATATATATATGAAGGGAGTTGGAAAAATCGTTTAGCACTCGTATATATGTATGATTTGAAAATAATATAAATACCGTGTAGTGCAACAGCTGTTAGGACACGGTCTTCGTTTAAATTTCGGAACTTGAAACAAAAACAAACGAACAAATGAAGATGTTTCCACGCCTAGACTTGCCAGAAGAAGACGGTAACACCTGTACGAGACTTTTTCGAAACTACCATACTACCACCCTACTGAATTTTCATTTTCCAATGATACCTTAAGCATGTGCTGTAAAGTTACTAGTATCATTTGTATATATATATATATATATATATATATATATATATATATATATATATATATATATAATGTTACCTCTGAGCTCTATACAATTTTCAAGCACGTGAAATGGCGATATGCCAGGGTTTACATAGCGGATACGTAGAATATGCTGCGAGATAAAGCAGAAACACACGAAACACACACACACATATATATATATAGCTTTTTATATGATCGAAAAGTGCTTTAGTAATTGTCAACAATATTTCGGTGTAATTATAACAAGACGCATTTTAATAATCGCTTCTTCTATTATCGTGCGTAACCGTGATCGTTTAATAATTACTTACGCCATTATTATCAGCACTGTCGAAATAACCCCAAGAGTTCGTTATATTTTTGGTTTCGATGCCTCGTGTATTAATTTTATTACGAAGAAGACCGGAAATAACGTCGAGAATGGAGCCGAAAACTGTTAAGGACATAGCGGTTGTCGCGAGAAACAAGGGCAGATATTCGGCTTAACGGCATATAGATTATGCAATCTTTGGAATTGGAGACGCAACGTGGTGATGTTGATTATAATTATATATATGCTGTAAATAGTTAAGCTACATGATCGTATTAAACAATTTTTAACCTGTTCTATATCTATATCTATACTAATATATAAAACTCCAGTTTTGCAGACTTAACAGAATTTTCCGCAGTTCACCGACTCTGTTCGGAGTAAGCTTTCTCTAGATTTTAATCACCATTCATTTTGTCTTTCATACTTGCGAAGTGGACAACGGTCGTCATTAGCTATTTGCTACGTCTAATATTCGACGGTGCAACTCCACTAAATGTTTGCAACTCACTTGGAGGCGTAACTTCGACGCAATGATCCTGCAAGTTTCATTTAAGGCAACGTCTATCATTTTTTTCTTCCCACGTGCAGAGCGGCACCAAACTTGGCACTCATATTCTCCCGTTGAACTTTTAATAACATTCTGTAAAGCAGAATATAATCTAGAGCAGGCGGATTGCAAGATGAAAAGTTACGTCCATGTCGCGCGTCAGAATAATACTATTTTTTAAGTCACCTGTTAACATTCCAATATTTTCCTGGTTTGTATTTGATGAAGTACTTTTTTTCTTCTTCATGGGGTTTCTGGTATAAATTAACGGAAGAGATAGCTGGAACCGGTTTCACATTTTAGATTTGGAAAGTAAAAAAAATATATATATGCACGTATGCATTATTACGTGCGCGTATGATAACGTATGACATTTTGTAATCGGGTACTATGATGATAATCCGAAATATCTCGTATTTCGTTCTACAAAAATGTTAACCACTTTATTATGTGGCTCATACGCATATATATATATATATATATATATATGTGTGTGTGTGTGTGTGTGCATGTTTGTGAGTCGGTATGTACGCACACGTTAATAAAACAACTGTTCCTAACATCTAGGTTATGATGTCACAAAATACTTCTTATAAAAATTTAACCGGGAAAAAATTACTCGAGTTAATTAATTATTAATCCCGTGAGTAGTAAGACGTGTACAGCTTTGCTAACGTAATTGTGAATAACTGCACCATGACCAAAATGTATATATAGATTCTTACTTGACTGGAACATTTGCAGTTAGTATTGCATAATTAATATGACAATTTTTACGTAATAAAAAACTTTCATAAATAATATAAACTGGAGATTGTCAATTTTATATATATATATATATATATATATATATATATATATATATATAAATAATAGTTTAAAGATATCGACGATGACGTAAAATACCAATTACTAAAACCACAAATATATATATATATATAATGGTATATGTTTATAGATATATTTTAAATTTTTTTTTGCACGATATTCTAAAAAAAAATTAAAGCGTGAACAAAAAAAAAAACAATTTTCGTTTTGTTTGTATATTCACCTGTTATCGTGTATATTTTTGAATGTTATTAAATTTATCACGTAGAGATAATTTTGATTTTTAATCAGTTCGACTAGTTTCCGTTTACTATTTTACAAACCAACTATTACGAATAGTAATTGTAGAATTATTAATTTCTAGCTTGAAGTTTTATAGCTAACCGAACAAATATTATTTTTAATCTTGCGGTGGTACGTTGAATATGTCCTTAATAAGGTGAATTGAATCATGCTATTTTGCATTTAAAAGGTCTGCACACGGACAATAGAGATAAACTCTTGTGTCAACAGTTAATCAGCGAATAATATTAACAAACACGTTGTCCGTCATTAATTATTTTCGTTAGGTATTAGGGTTTTACAACAAAGCCGGGTCGAGGATCGATGATAAATCGGAATAAAACTAGTTGTGTATTAGTTATTAACGAAATTTAAGGCCCATGTATGTCACTATGTACGGAATATAACATTATCCAAATGTCCACCGCGGCATTTCACGGTGGCGCCGATCAGAATAATCGAACGCTCAACGACTCTGCCGTATATGTGTGACTCAATTTGTGTGAATAAGTCGGTAATCTTGACTTTCAAGGTAGTGGTCGATCGCAGTTTATGGACACTCCGTAAGAAAAAAAGCCAAATCATACGATCTTGGTGGTCAATTCACGTGGCCAATACGAAAGATAATCCTACCCTCAAATCATTCGTGTAAAATAATCGTGACGTCAGATATCGCAAACTTGACATATTTATTTGGATTTGTGACAGAATAATATATAAAAGGTTACGCACACGCCACCAAAACAGCACAGCCGCTACAAATTTCTAACAACCCAACTACTATTGCACTTTATATATATATATATATATATATATATATATATATATATATATATATATCAATTACAATTACAATAGCCTTTATTTTCATATTTTAAAATGCACATTTACAGTATTACACATACTAGTTACTTCATGATAATTTCCAGTATTCAATATGATAAAAGTATATTTATATCAGGAAAATTAAGCTCGTTGTCGAGCATTTCCAACCATCAGACGTCCACATATTTTTCTTCTACTTGTTTCCATTCCAGACGGTTCTGTGTTTTACGCATCCAAAACTTTTCGGCGTGTTTGTCAATTGCGTCCCTCCGTCTCTTTTTCGGTTTCTTCCTCAACATTTTTCTGTATGGTGGAAACCATTCATTATTTATTAATGATACTTAGGAAGTATAAGAATGTAATATAGAATTCGATTTAGTCTCGTTTACAGTAGACAGCCAAGAATCCCAGGATATGGAAAATATGTTCCGTTATTAATAATATAGTAGTATATTCAACGACAATTTGGACTTTATATAGTAAATAACTATTCGTAATACAAACTGGATTAAAATTTTCTATAATCGAACGTTTTCACTCGGATACAGATATTTCTTCGTATATGGTGTCGTCTAGTCTCAGTTTTATAATCATTGCCGAAAATGTCTTGCGCTCTGGAGTACGTAAGCGTACTCTTCGGTTGGCACAAGTTTTCCACCTTTGTGCGAACATTTCGCTTTTCAGATAAGAGTTAAGAAAATTAAATAGAACAAAATAATATTTTTACAAAAAAACAGAAACGAAAATATTTATTCCCTACAAAATTATAATATCCGGGCAAAGACCTTTCAAATAGTTACAAACTTTTCCTAGTCGAGGGAATGATATTTTTTTTTGGCCCAGTTTTGATTTTTTTGGGGGTGTTAGTTTAAGTGAAGTGGTCTGTTCGGATTATAAGTTTTTATTATCGGCCTTAATGAAATTATAAAATTAATATCTCGACAGTAAGTTCATTGGTAGCATATTCCTTGTCAATAGAAGTTCAGAGAGAAAGCTATCTGTCTATTTTTGCATTTAGGGCGGAGCCAAAGTCAATGTTCTATATTATCGTTAATATTACATACCTCGCAAACTTCACTTCTGATGTTCTTTAAGTTGGCAAAATGATTATGACCACTTCTAACAAGTACGGAGACAAAATCTTTATGAGAAGGATATTCCCGTGTTTAATTCAGGGCTCTTTTTTCGTCCTAGTTCTACGCTTATGAAGTTGTCAAATCTATTTTTGTTTTGAGAGTTTTAATATGCCTATTGTAAATTTTGGGAGTCTAGACGGTTGTAAAAAACACCCAGCGAGTCTGTGGGCATTAACCGTGGAAAAATATATCGTCAAAAAAAAACGTTTAAATATTTTATTTAAACGAAATTGTAAGTAGTAATTTTTTTAAGCGCAAGGCTTATATTAGAAAACGACAGCCTGTTCTACCGCGCAACTACTCGCAGTAAGTTAAAGTCATTTCCATTAGTAATCGCCCTCAATCTCTCCCATTCGTTCCGGTTGTGAGCTTTGTCCACTTCTTCCCCTCTACCTGAGTTATATACTCATAACATAGAATCAGCGATCTATGTTTCTTTCCTGATGAAGCCGCCACCACACCATTCAAACACTGGTTTTGTCCATCCATTATTCTTCCTTCTAGCTCCTGCCCAGGTTCATTTCAGTTTGGCCATCTGCTCCACCGCGTTATAAAGTCCGGTCTTCTTTCGTATCCGGGTATTTCGCTTCCGGTCGTATCTATATTTCATATTATTAATCTAATTTATTTGGGTTTTAATGGACAATACAATAATAAAGACGATGTGGTATAATAATAATACACCAACTGCAGGGGTTCCGTATGTAGTGGTTGTATGTTTTATAAGTTTAAATGAGTAAAATAGATTGAAATTGTAAATTAAAATATAACTGCCCACTAAAAACTGACATTTTAATTTTAAATAATAATAATAATAAGCATTACTTAATAATTATTATTATATTTTTTTCTAAAGACATTTCTACTACGCGATTAGTTTTGAGAAATCGGTAAAAATTATTTCATGGAACGCGTTTTATATGCTTCTCGTTTATGTCGGTTCGACCAGGTTCATTCCCGATATTTTATAAAACTAACCATCCTGATAGTTTTTTAATAAAATAAAAACGTAAATGGTTAACGCGATAATTAATTTTCAGTTTGCAGCGGAGCCACCTTCGATGACCGGTTATCGGCTGAAATTCTCGCAGATTCTATCGTGTTCATTCAATTGTGATGGAGTTATAAGTTAGTGTCGTGTGTCGGAGTCGAGGAATTAAAAGCTGGTTCTTCACTCAGTAGTCTTATATGTACAATATATATATATATATATATATGTATGTATGTATATGTATGTACTTGTAATCATTCCGATTCAGTGATTACGAATTAATCTGTCCGGTAGAATAAATGTCGGTATTCCGAACGTAAAAGTCGGTACCGCTTTTCGTTAGCCGCGCTAAAATTTTATTATAATATCTTATTCGTTTTGAATCGAACTGATACGGCGGAATGACGCCGATATAAATAAACCGGTTTAAACCTGCCGTATGACGCCGTCGAAACGAATAAGCTAAAACTTAAACATTGAGAACACACTGGAAAAGATATTTTAGAATTTGGAAAATAAAAAAAAAAAAATAAATAAAAAACATTATTTTTCAAACTATAAAGTTCTACTAACTATTTCGCTAACGTAATATAACCCGTTAAACGGAAAATAGATATACAGAATGGAAAAAGCTTACGTAATCCTACATATGAACAGAAATACACATGCGCACTAGTATATACGGTAGCGAAAATTTCATACGAATTTGTGTATACGTGTGGAAAAATATTACAATAATTTAAAATTATAAAATCAATAACTCAAACCAGCACGAACAATAGCAATTCTCTTACAGTGATAATAAGTACATAGAGCTTTGACTAAACCGAGGAATCGTATAAGTATCTGCTTTGACAATGAATATTTTATTAGCATTAATTGTTGAACCTGATTTATTAATTTTAGATAAATTATGAATTACTAGAAAAAGAAGTTTTTATTAGACCTAACTTTTCAGTATTCTTTGTTTCCCATAATATGCAAGAAATTGAACGTTTTTGTCAACAAATTATTTTCACGTTTGAAGGTGCAATCATTAGTATCCGGGATGAGCTTTAAGTAATACAGACACGGAAAGTAGACACCAACTGTGAATTGGAACGAAGATTAGTACGCGAACGCGGTCGGTAGAAACAGCGATCCATTTTAGCATCCTATGGAGGTGTACTATACCTAACTAATTTGCCAAATCAAATATTCATCATTACCATTGCGCGAGTTATGCAAAAATTTTAACTTTGAAATTTTTTTTTTACAACGGTACCTGATCACATAACAGATTATGTGGTCTGGATAATTTCATTATTCGAAAAAAATAAATATTTCAAAAAATTAGTTTGAATAATTTCCTCATGTGCAGTATACTTATTGTAAAATGTATCCCAAGTTATCGAAAAATACTCTGAGAACGGACAAGAGCTTTATATAGAGTATTTAATGTTCTTGGATCACTGAATAATTTTGATTTTCTTAAGATGAACCCTAGAACTGAGTTGGCATGTCGAGTAATATAATTTATAGGCACCGAGAAACTCCAAAGTCCTATCAAGATATACTCTAAGATCACGAACATGAACGATCCTATTCACAATATTATTATTAAGATTGTAACTAAATTATTAGTCCATTACGTCTACTCCACATAGTAAGGCTATCTAAGTCTCTTTGAAGAGCTAAGCAATCAGACAAAGAGTCCCGTGATCCGGTAGCAATGCAACAAAGCTTCGTAAATTATTGTTTCCTCCCGGAGATGCACAACTACGTCGCGCCACTTGTACTTCAATAATAATAATAATAATAATAATATATAAAATACAAATACATATAACAACACATTTTCAAACGTGATTTATGACATCCATCAACGAAAACAATTTCACAATAATAATGTTTGACAATGTCGTATGAAATATTCTTGAAAGAATTAATTGATATATATATATATATATATATATATATATATATATATAGATATATATATATATATATATATATATATATATATATATACACACATATAAAGAAAGCTTTCGGTAGTGTACAAGCATTATAGATTAATGGATAATTTAGAAAGAACATGCATTGCCGATAAATATTTACGAATCATAAAAACCTATATTGGAACCAGTCAGCAATTATTAAAATTGAGTAGCAGAATACGGAGTATGTGGCGATATGTAAAGGGTGTAAAGCAATCTCGTTACCACTATTATTTAATATATACCCCTCCCCCCCCCCAAGAAAAAAAATTATATAGGTATATATTTTTGAAGAAATGCAAAAGAAATTTAAAAATGGTATTAAAAGTAAATGAAACAGTAGTAAATAATATCAGATACGCAGATGATTTCATTTTAATATCGAATAGTGTAAAAGAATTACAGACATCCGTGGATGGATGTTTTCACAATAACATGCAAAGAATATGGATTGCATTCAAATATTTCCAAAACAAAATACGCGGTAATAAATAGGAAAAACAAAAACATGATAACGACACTGCTAACAGCTGATAGAGGGACACGGGCGAGTACCCGGCTAGTAACATAAACGAACAATGGGATACGAGCAAAGAAATAAAAATGTAATGTATTTTTGAAGCTTAGAGCTATATTATGCAGTAAAATATAGAATTAAAGCTAATAAAATGTTACGTATTCTGGGTAATAGCGTTGAAAGTTGAACTTTGACAAGGACATTAAAAATGTACCAGAACTCTTGAAGTAAAATAGACTGAAAAGATAAAAGAAACTGCGGAGTATTAAATCGTTTAAATAAAATTAGAGAAATAGTAGAAGTCGAACATCGAAAACTGAAATATTTTAGACATATAATGCGCCACCCGAAACGTTATAATACACTACATCTTATACAAGGGAAGATGGAGTGGAAGAGACACCGCCGGGAAGATTGGTATGAGGCGAATACAATTGAACTGTTCCGGAATGCATCGGGTAGACAAAGAATTGACAAAATGTTAGCCTACGTTCGGTAACGATCACGGTACCGTGATGATGATGATATCATTTTTAATATATAATTTTTAACATGTATAATTTCGATTTATGTGAACTATCAACTAGGCTCACTTTTTAACTTCCTGTGAAAATAATTATAAGCGCTCATTTCGTTTGGCATTAATTTGTTCACAATGTAAACTTGAACTCATGCGTATATATATATATATATATATATATATATATATATATATATATATATATATATACAACAGGATCTGATAAATTATCATAAATTATAAATATCTTTAACACTTTCCCCGTTATACATTTGTAGTTTTAAATATACGTTGTAAAATTTATATATATATATATATATATATATATATATATATATATATATATATATATATATGCGTGCGTATTACATTGCTACTCAGTGTAATTATTGAACAGAAGTATGATTCTAAATTTAAAATGTGAAAGATAAAAATTGCTATAATATTTCGATTCCCACGTGTTGATGACACGCTTGGTAACTTTACTTACACATAAATATATATATATGTACAAGATTTTTCAGCAAGCCATGAAGTAGAATGACCGGATATCTTTACCTTCTAAGCAGCAATTAAAGTTAGGTTACCACGAGAATGTAAATCCTTAGCCACACGCACACATTTTAATGCCACTTCTTTTTTCATCTTATTATTAATATTATTTATCGTCAATTTTCATTTTTATCACTATAGATTATTATTTTATAATTATTATTGTTATTTCGTCTCCGAGAGGAACCGTTGTGTGTTGCGATGATAATCTTTTCCATATTTTTTTCCAACATATTCAGAAGTTGAAATGACGCGTTCAGAACTTTTATACATCCTCCTAACGGGAGTCTCGGGCGCGTGGATCCGAAGGTATTTCTTCGGTGTTTATCATTACCATCGTCGTCGTCAATTTCAACCTAATGGTCATACCGGGGAGTTAATAGTTAATTTCGAAATAATCTAATGTTCTCTTTACTACTATTTTTCCGTATTAATTTCAATTTTAATTTTAATTTTCATTATTATCGCTTCTACTTTTTAAATACACACACAAACATATATATATATATATATATATATATATATATATATATATATATATATATATATATAAAAATAAATAAATTCCTACGAACTTTTTATCTTGAAATGAACTGGAACCCGTAGGAAAAACCGGATTATCTCTTATTAGGAGGAGAATGATTTTAAGTATTTTTTTGCATACAGTATTACAACATATTCAGAGTATGTATATATATATATATATATGTATATGTATATATAAATAAATAAATATAAGCATTTTGTAATGTATTACATCGAACGTGATATCAAACTGGAATAATGATATTCAGAAGTTTTTAATATGCGCCAGATAAAAGGTTAACTCCAGTTTACTTGTAGGCATTAAAGAAGACGCTAGTTACTTTTTAAAACTTCCGTCTTTCAAGATCACCCACTCGGAATCCTTCGAATAGATAAGAAAATTATTATCAACTACCGTTCAAGACGTCTGGAAATTTATTAACGTCGCTATTGCAACCGGATTTTTTTTTTTCAGCGATCTTTCCACGGTACAGCAAAATATCTTTTCAGGAGTTGTTGCAGGGTTGAATGTGTTTATACGTTATATTAATTTTTAGTTTCTCATATTTTTGGGGCGATGGGCTTTATTATTATCGATGAATCCGATTATTAATAACTGCGGTCAAGCTTTAACATTAAGTTAAACGGTGAAAAATATAGAAACTGTATAAATTATAACGTTTATGTATGTAATAAATCGAAATTAAAGTCGAAATATATTAATAAAATTCTATTCGATAAGGACGATGCGGAATAAATTCGTCTCGCTGATCTTATACTAATATTTTACAGATATAATTAAATAATTTATTTTGCGGAAATTTTAATACGAATGCAATCAATAAAGCGTACGAGTGAACGACACAAGACGATCTAGAATTCTCGGTATCAAAAATAAAATGCATCCACTTCTGCAAATTAACGAGCTGTGATAAAACTCTAGTCGTTACACTAAATGATATATCAATCCCTCAGACACAAACAGTCAGATAGCTCGGCCTAACATTCGATGAGATGCTCTCCTGGAGGCAACACATAAACGAATTAAAACAATCGTCCCTAGAGAAATTGAATTTGATGAAAAAACTATCTAACAGCTCTTTTGGAGACGACAGAGCAGTCGTACTCAAAATTTATCGAACAATAATACGTCCCTGTTTAGATTATGGTACTTCAATTTATGGAACGGCGAAATCATCGATTCTGCGTACTTTAGATCCGATTCATCATTCAGCTATTCGATTGGGGCTCAACAATTCGTCTATTAATTGAAGCCAATGAATGGTCGCTAAAATTTCGTCGAGGGTACTTAATTATGAAGATACGTATACTAAAACCAGATTACACACAACAAACATACAAAACACAAAAATGTTACGTCATCTCCCCCGCTCAACAGGATTATTTTAAACTCATATTATAAATATCATCAAGACCTTGAACCTAAACCTTTCAGAACAAATAGATCATCGCATAATACCTACCACCGAACAAAAGAACAAATTTAAATGTTGACAGATCATTGGCATTACGCAACAAAAATATGATGTCAAAACAAAGAACCTATGACAGACTAATGACATCATTTGATTCATATGAAAAATTCTATACAGATGCATTAAAGACAACCCAAGCTGCAGGTTGTTCCGTCATACATCGAGATATCACCGTAAGATACGTTTTACCAATCGAATTCTCAGTGCTATCCGCTGAACTAATGGCAATCAACTTAGCTATCGATTTGGCTAGAGACTTACGCTTACAAAAAATAATTATTTTTACCGACGCACTTTACGCCGTTCAAAGCATTAATAAATCTAACCAACCGATAGCCCAAGATATTCACTTGTCAGCTAACCAACACATATAAGAAACCATCATATGCTGGATATTGCGACATAAAGAAAAATGAAAAAGCTGGCATCGCTGCGAAAAAAACGGCGGTCATGTTTCCAGTACCAAAAATTTCAACCCCAATACAAGACGAAATACACAGTATCAAAAACCAATTTCATGAGGCATATCGTATTCCCACAACCAACAAACTACGTCAAGTTGAACATAGCTCCATGGAGACAAATCATCCCATCACGACGTGATGATGTTGTACTAACTCGGCTCAGAATTGGACGTACTAACCCATAATTACATAATAGAAACAAAAATCAACCGATATGTTGCTACTGCGGACGGGAGCCTCTAACAGTCGAACACATGCTAACAAATTGTAGGCCACTTCAGAAACACCATCCTGAGGGCAATATTTCAATTTACACTGCAATCTCTGATAATCCAGTGGAACTTGCAAAAATCATTCAGTTTTTAAAAGTAACAAATATATATCCGTTCATTTAATTAAAATAGGTTCGGTGCCTCTAACCTAAGTTGTGGTACACGGCACCTTAAAAATAAATTACTTATCATTACGGAAAAATCGAAAAAGATTTTTTATTCCTTAATTTCCTATGTGGTTTACTAATTTCTTTTGAACGCTTGCTCTATATTATATATATATATTAAAGCAGCGGTGATAAGCTACACCCTTTCTAACTTTTACTTCTACTTCTGAATTTATGGGTTTGATTATTAATTTTTAAGTTTTGCATAGTTATTTTAACATAGGTCAAAATTATATACCGGAATCAGAATGTAGTTTTTTAATTAATATATAATGAACGTACAAAGCCTTACCTCACAGCGTGTCTGTCTCGGCAATTAGGATTTCCCATTTTTTTTTTTAGATTTTTTAAAAGAAATTTTAGGCGGTCGTATTTATAAAAAAAAATATATATATATATATATAATAAAATAAAAAATTCAAATAAATTAAGATTTAGATATGGACGTAATGAAATTTAGCGATTATTTCGACGCATGCTTAGAGTGGTGAAAATGTAATGATTGTTTTTTGTCAATAGACGTGTAAATCGTCCTATATTCGCACAATAATAAATAAATCAATGTTTAAGCAGAAAAACTATTTATTCGGATACACTGTGCTTACATGTGTATATTTTTCATATTAGTACGTATATCTTACATTTGTTTCCTATAGTTTACAGTTGTTATTGTAATTATTATTTGATAATCTTTGAGCGAACTATTATCACAGAACTATAAACTATAATTGTTACACAAGGTGATTCAAAATTGAAAATTGAGCATGACCAAACTACGTTGTAAGTTCACAGCGAAGAGAAGATAGCCAATAGCGGAAAGTCTACTCGCGCAAATTCCGTTACATGATAGAAAAGATCGATCGCACCGCTTTGCAGTAATAGGAAAGTTTTGGTAGGCGAAATCAAACTTATAAACTCAGGAAGATCGGAGTTACACTGATCGCTAAACAATTTATCGTAATAACGTTCCAATACAAAAGGGGAATATATCGTCATGGGCGGAATCGCCCCTAAAGAGATGAAATCTTGTTTTTAATCAGTACTTTGTCACAACGCTCCTGTATTTACACCTTATAAGGGACAATTATACTCGCGTCTAATCTAATTATTTCCTGTACTTTGTAATGGAGTTTGTTCCGTTGAGTTTATGATAAATATATGTGTGTATGTATGCGAACTTGTTTCGCTGTGGTTTATAATATACATATATATGTTTTTTCCTTTTGTTTTAAACAGTCGTCTTACTGGATACCGCCACAGAGGCAACGTTGGAGTGGACTAGATATCCGTTCGGCCCCGAGGCTACAACACCGGGGGTAAGTTTTTTCGATTAATTTCCATAAAATAAAAAACCATACCGTACTACTCGCAATACACGCATTTTTATGAGTATATAGACACACATGTGTGTGTGTGTGTATTCATGTTTGCGAATACGTATATATATTTATATTGTGATATTGTGGACGGCGCTACTCTATGCACGGGAACCAGGGCTCCGTACAAAAAAAAAAAAAAACATACGCTTGCTTGAAGCATTTTACCAGTGTGCGCTGCATTCTTCGTCAGCAAAAGGTGCTAGTGGCAATCAGTGTGTTAGCTTCCGTATATAGATGTTGAAGTCTTTTATTGATATTCCGTCATCGTATTCCGGTACTTTTCTCATAATATATTCTATGTATAATGTTAAAAAGTGTTGATAATAATAAACATCTCTGTCTAACACCTGTATTTACTGCGAAACGACTTCAGTATATTTTTCTAGGGCTATCGTGTGCATGTACCCTTCATAAACCCATCCCATTCTTGCGGGATATGTTTTCCATTATTAGACTATGAATTATGTGGAGAGTTATTTTACTTGCACGTGCTGTATCAGTGTAATTTTCGCATTTTGCTTATTTTTATGTAATGTCATTTAGGCTAACTGGCACCACTCACAGTCGACCACTCGTCCACCTGTCATATGATGTTGCATATCACACGCGTGACTTGTCGTACTTCATTCTAGCCTCTTGTAATAGTTCAACCGTTATATAGCGCGGCACTTTCGTTATTCCTGGAAATGTGTAATTACGATTTTTACTAGACCGATCAATATTTCTCTTTCCGTTTCTAGTACACCTGAGAAATCTTCTAACTTTGCTATATTCGCATCGTTTATAGCATCTTCTCCCGCCTGTTATAATTTGGCACAGTATGTTTTCCATACTTTGCCATCTTCTTCGGTCTTTCTCATTTTTTATCAGTTGTTTGTTCAATTTGAACTCGTCGGCCAAAATTCGTACTTTCTGAAACATGTTTCTGGGATTTTTCTTTTTCTCCGGCCAGTTCCCCGCATATAGAGGATATATAATTATAGTTATTATTTTTTTTATATAAATCTTTCATTTTTTTCACCATTGTTTCTTCTTCTTCATATGTGATCGATTTAGGATTCCGCGTCCACTTATTACCGCTATAGTCTCCTTTGTAAACCAATGTTTCTACTTTTTCTGCGTTATAAGATGGCATCACTTCTTTTGTATAATTTTTAAAACTGTTCCATAACCGTTATACATGTTAACGGGTTTAAGGTGATCATTCTTTTAAAGTGTTACTTCTTCTTGTAACCGTATTCCATCATTAGTAATTTGTGTTCTGAGCCGCACTCGGGAACCGAGAGTGTTTTTACATTTTTACGCGAAATACTTCACTCGTTATTTGTAAGCCCATAGTGGATTTAGTGCTATCCACGTGATCAGCTTGCGCTACGGTAATGTTTGAGCGTTCAGCTTGCACGACTCGAGTTCGAATTCCACCCGGGACGAGAATTTTTGGTGGTAAAGAGGCATCTAGTGAACTTAGATATCCATCCAATTAAATGAGTAGCAGCTCGATAAAAATGTATGGAATTTAGGGACGTTAATGAGAAACCATAATATATTCGCTGGGCCTCCGTGATTTAGGTTAGGTTTTACATGTATGCGCTATTTATATACGTAGTAGTAGTATAGTATATTTCAATACCAACTTTTATAAATTATGAAGAATTTACATATAAACATACGTCAAGTATACCCTTAAAGTTATACCTTAGCAGTTAAATACAACCAAATGACTTTAAAAAACTAAAGAAATAATAAAGAAAATAACAGTGAAATAACAATAGGTAGATATTTAAAAAAAAAACTATTAGCACTTGTATATTAAATTTAGTTTAACTCGTATATAGATAAATGAAAATGGAAAAAAAATCGTAACACAGATCGGATCGTATATAATTACATTAGAAATCGGTGCTTAATACGACGTGTTGTAAGTTTGTTTGTAAACGTATGCGACAGCGACAAATCTATAATTTTTAATTAATTAATTATTTTTTTTTTGTTTTAATGGAGAACTATAAGGCTTATAATCATTAAATAGTATTTGTCAAAAAATATTGTCCCTTATTGTGAAAAAGCGTAAAGGATAGTATTCATCCCCAATTCATCGTAGTAGAAGAAGTGAGATCGAATCAGTTATTAAACAGAAGAGATATTATTAATTTTCTTATTAATAACACGTAGGGAAGAAGGAACTTCAGGCAATTTAGGAAATGCTACGGTAAATAGAATACACGGTAGGGATCACGCGCAGGCTGCTTAGCAGCTATTACGTCATTGGTGTCCAGTCGAGCTCGACGATGTACAACGTAAACGCTACTTTCGGTTCTTTACTCTAGCTGTGATTGTATTTACAATTTTACATTCCTCTCTTTTCGATATAATTAATTTATTTTAATTTTATAACAATTACATTATATCTATTAACATTATTTAACGCAATTAGTATATCGCTGTTTTGTTTTTGAACTTGTTTAAACGCAATAATTTCGTTAAAAATTGTAGTATGAGGCAAGTTTCATTTAAATTTTTGGATATTTTAAATAATACCAAAAATATGATAAAAATTTATTTATATAAGCAAATATTTCACTCACCAAATTTTAGTTATTGCAATTTTATCAATTTATTCCTTTTTTTTCGTCCATCGTCGGTATTTTTGCTTCCGTAGATTGTTTTTTTACTAGACTTTTTTTTGTTTAGCGTCTTAATTCTGATGAATGTTCGTGTTCTGACGAAACAGGAAATGGCGAATTCATCAATCTCGATGCTGCTGTATCTCAATATTAAAATGTTGATCAATGTTTTCATTACCTCTGAATTCCTATTGATGTTATCACTGCCGTGGTAATTGCTAAACTCTTTTTCCATATTATATACTATGTCTGTCCACTGCTCGGTTGGATTCATTAACGCACCCCTCGATATTGTTGCCAGCCAGTCTGTTTGCTTAGGTGGATTTATTTATGTTGGATGATATGCAATGTAACAGCATTTTTAACAGATCTTTGTTTTCACCTTCTACTTGGCCCGACTTTTCTTTATCATCCGATAATGTTTCGATCACGCGAGTAAAGTCATTTTCTTCTTCGTGAAAATTTATATCTTTTTCTAATTCTTCGCATTCCGATGATTTACTTTCGCTACCTTTTTCAATTTCATTTATTACGTCGGCGCTTAATGTTACCAGCGCTTCATTCCACGAATTAGCAGTTTTTATTATCGAACCCGTATTTTTACTAAAAAGAAGGCACTTAATTCTTTGATTTACAGCAGTTGGCGAGGGATGATCATAAAATTTACCCAAGCCTCTAATCAAAGAAAAATAAGATTCAAGAATATCTTGGTTGCACCTCGCCGACATTATGTAAGAATATCCTTCACAATATAATTCAGAGAACATCCGCTGAAGACTTCGAATAGAAACCTGAAAAGCAATTTGAAATGGTAACAAATTCGATCTACCGATTACCCCATCGATGTGCACAAATACAATTTTTCCAATGTCTCATTCTGTTTCACTAAATTTTTACCAAATGCGTTTTTCATTTCATTAGTTGGATGAAAAGGAATTCTCGAATTCAGCACATCGAAACCGTCATTAATTGTTTTTAAGAATTTTACAACATGATCGTTGCCTGGAAATGTATAACTAATAGCATCAGCTACTGTTCTTGAAAGTAACTCAGCTGCTATCCGGACTTTTTGTCTCTCGATCCCCGAAAGAAGTAAATGATTTTGATTAATCTTATAAGCAAATTTAAGATCGCCTTGTTTCTGTAATTCAATTAATTTTAGAAAAATGTCTTTAGTTACAATTTCACCGCTAGATAATTTGTATCCTTGATCAAGAAGATGATTTCTCAATAGTTTCAACGCATGAGGAACATCGTAAAAAGCCCAGATCTTACGATTTTAAGCGGATGCGTAATATTTGTTTTATCATTATTAACACCAAGGTCGGCCATAAGTTTTAACACCAAGGTCGGCCATATTGATGGGCCCATGTCACATACAAACGCACGAACTTTGAATCCTGTAGATTCTATCATTCTAATGACTTCAAAAAATAAATTTTTATCCACTGCACAGTCAAAGTTATAATACATGGGTTGTTTCCATTTTCCAACGAGGCTACGAATAATCATAACCCGCACGTAAGAATGAGGACCGCGGATTACATCCGAAATGCTGTCGTAACATATATCAGATTGAACTTTCATTTCATCGAATGAAAGTACAACATCTTTTTCAAAGTCCGTAAATACTCTTGAATGTGATGTCAAAATATTCAAACTTAAATTTATAAAACCCGGGGCAACTACAAATTCGCTCAAACGACGTTTTATAGTCACTTCACTTGGAATGGGATACTTATAGGTTTCTTTTACGAAGTTGAAGGATTTTTTTGAAATACACCTTAACGATATTGCCTATGTCGTCAGAAGACCAGCTGGAACATTTTCCACTAACGATTACTTGTTGTTGACACTTCGAGAAAGTTCCTTCAAACGCTTTTAGCCGAACTTTTAAACTCGTAATTTCAGCCTTCGCTGTCTCCAAATCCTTTAAAAGGCTTTCATTAGTTTGTTTTAAGGAATTATTTTCTAACTGTAATTTAATAAATTTATTATTATCGCTAATATCAGAGTTATTGGATGAACAAATTTCATTATTTGTTAAACCTATATCTTTAGCGTTGCTTCCTAACAAAGAATTTACAACTTTTTTAGACTCACGTTTGTTATACCTTTCACTTCGTTCATTTTGAATATCTGACTCGCATTCAATTAATGTTGGTATTCGCAAATGAGGAATCGAATCCTTTTTTAAATTTTTCTTTGGTTTATACCCAAGCAATTCTGATCTCACATCACGTTCAAAATCATTTTCATTAAAGTGACGAGAACAAACGCGAGCAGTTTCAATATTAAAGTCCTCTTTTGTTCATATGTAACCACTGTTTCTGTACAGCTTTATCGTTGGGAAACCGATGAAAACTGATTCCTAATTTATGAGCGTTTCTGCCATGATTAGAACACCCAGCGATGACACAACAAGGCATAATAAAAATAATAATAATAATATAGTATCAAAACGATCTAACCATTTCTAGGTTGATGACGTAATATATGTATAAAAATTGATAACATAGGCAGTATTAAACGAAAAAAAAAACACATAAATTGCATAAGTTAATTTGTTGACCGTAATAAAAAATAAATAAAAAAATACTCGAACAAGCGGCGACAGAAGCACGAAATAATACGGAAGAACACGCGAAACAACGGAACGACTACTACAGTCGACTGTCTGAACTAGTGGGCACCGGTGACGTCAAAATTTCGTTTGACTACTGCGCAACTAGTTCGTGATACCTACCGTGTATTCTATTTGCCGCGGGAAATGCTATTAACTTTAAATGCGACCGTGTCCGAATGGCATCAACAGTAGAATGTAAAAGCAATTTTTTTTCAATTTTAGACGCTGATCGTTCGAGATTTAATTTCGAGAAAAGATATTTTATATCGTAATCCGTTGCTCAAACATAACCCGAATTCAAAATGTTGTTCTCGTTCTACAAAGGTGTTTAATCAATGAAAAATTACGAAGTGTAAATATAAAAATTCAAAATTATCGATTATCGATGTTAACAAATTGTAGTTTAAGAATTTAAAAGATTATCGTCAAATATATAACCCAGATAGTTTGCATGTTTTACACGTATCCACTGCACGTACAAATACAGACACACACGTATGTGTATGTTTATAATAAAAATTATATCGTAATAGCAGATAACTAATGAGCGAAAAATCAGTGAAAAAGTGTGCACAACTGACAGTCAGAATCATCAATAACGATTATATTTAAGCGAATACTATAAAAGACCGGATCCTACTATAAATATTCGCGTACATACATACATTACATATGTAGATTGACTACTTCGTTTTGAGTTACAGATGGAAATTTTACCGTCTTGTCATACACCTGTCTTTCGCTTTGTTTCTTCATAAATATCCATCCGAATTTGATTGGAATATCGACTCGCCTTGACCGGGTATTTATTATTAGCAACCCCGATAAACCGAAATCGTCCGGCGGAAGTATAACTACCCCGATAGTATTAATAAATTACCGGCTGACACTTTATATTGCGCGTTATTATATCGTCGACCTTTCCTTATTAATGGCTTCATTTCGGGATAATCACTATTTCCTGTTTTGCTAATTTAATGATGGGGGTTATACAATGGGGCACGATTGACTCGAACCGACTGTGTATACAAAAATTACTAGGCGGGCAAACACTCAACGAAACTGCCGTCACTATAAATTAGGTTAATTCATCCCTATTCCTTACATTACTATCAGTAAGCACCTTATTCTGTTTTACGCACACTAATACTCATCATATATATATATATGTATGTATGTATGTGTGTTAGAATATGTTTATTTTGTAATAACGATAGCGATAATTACCGGATAATAATCACCGACAATTAATAACAATAATAATAACAGTATAAGGTTATTGGTCGTTACAATTATAACAAAAGGGATAGCACATTATATTACCCTACTCTAAATAAACAATATATTCGTAATATTAATTCTAATTGTAGAAAATTTCTAATAGATGTAACATCTTCGTACACTACTGTATCTAATATTCATCTACAGGTTTTAGCAGAACAAACTAACTCAATGTGGTAAACTGAATAACAGTAATTTAAAATATATATCAATAATTTCATTCTTATCGGATTTATATCTAGATACGATATAAAAGCTAAGGGTAAAATTAAACGATTTTCTGATATCTTAGCTCGTTTTAAAGATAAAAATTTTAGTATTAACTTTTACATGTCTCACGTATTAATTAGACACGATTCTATTGCGTACTATTTAAACAAATTAAAGATTATTAATAATGATATATGTTGTAATTGTTACAGTAATGAGACAGAAGATATTCATCACATAATATATGTACGTTCTAAATATAATGAATTAAGATTAATGTGTAATATAGACTGATCATTGCCTTTCAGTGAGATAGTTCTATTGGAATATTTTCCAACATTTATGAAGTATTTAAGGTCCTATATATATATATATATATAAAGAACCACTACAGAGCAATCCAGTAGGTTATTTTATCTTTATAATTATGAAGTTTATATTTAATAATAATAATTTTTTATATATATATATATACACGCATGCATACATACATATTATCGATGCGTTACGATCAATTTATTAAAAACAAATAAAGTATATAAATATTTGAAATAGATAATAAAATTTACACAAGACATACCGGACGTAATAACTACGGAAATAGACCAAATATGAATCCATACGAAGCAGAAATATTTTTCACACAATCAGTTGTAATAAATTTTTTTGTTTTATTTTGTCGGAATTTATCTGATCGACGTCAATTAATACAGTTGTTTTTTTAATTTCGTAATTATACAAATAGTGTTTTCTTCGTCATATATATATATATATATATATATATTGATCCTCCATTACCGCATTCCGTGGTGCTAATAGTGCACACCGAAAGGACCTAGCAACGATTAAATTAAAATGAATTAATCGGAGGACCTAAATAGATGTAAATTCGGAATTAGCCATTAAACGGCTGAGTAACGAGTTGTTCAGTAGTCGTTTTCATAAATAGAGATTGCGAAAGATAAAATTGATTAGTAAAATTTTTACGTCATATAAAATTTAAAAAAAAAAAACACGAAAATCTAACCGGTTTGTTTGCATAATTAAAATTAAATAATTTCGATAAATGTGAACGATATCGAACCGGTTGCCAACGAAAATGACGAACAAGACTAATAATAATAATTATAATTTGAAAAGTTTGAAATGTCGTGAGATTAAAAAAAAAAATAAACAAAAAAAGAGTATTTCAAATCACTAAAAATGTTTTCTTTACGAAAAATCACAAAGCTTTTCAGCTGTTAAGCCATTATCGAGTGAATATGAAAAATACATTATGAAAATATACACAAATTTATAAAAATATTAAATGTAAACAATATTACTTAGACATACAATTGACAAAAATTATCAAAGATCGAACGGTATTTTTGAATAATACGATAGTGAACGTGATGAACAACACAATAATCAGCAATTTAAAATTTACACATAAACAATAATACAATAGCGAATAAAATAAAAATAAATAAAAACACCCAGCAATATAAATTTTTACAGATAAACAAAAACACAATAGCTAGTAAAATGAAAATAATTAAAAAGTATTTGTCTAATAAAAATATGAAATTTACAATATACTTCTTAGAACTAATTCTTCATCAAAATTTATCATCGAATTTTATAAATTATTTTTATATATTTTTTTCATTTTTTTCTAGTAGTTTTCTTTTTTTTTAAATGTTTTTCTGTATGTAAAATTTTATAATTTCGATGAATATTATTTAGTTTGTGTTTTAATTCTCTACAATGTTTTCCAAATAATGATTTATCATCATTATTTACATATAAATTAAAATGTTCTTTATATCTTATGGCGAATTGTATGCCTGTTTCTCCGATGTATTCTTTTTCACATTGACTACAATTTAATTTATTTACATCCAAATTTTTTAATATATCTCTATCTTCTATTTTGCTGTTACTAATTGATTTTAATAATGTGTTATGATTTCTTATCGCTTAATCGTATATTCCACTAAAATGTTATGCGAAATTAGCGACATCTACGAGGCATCGTGTCAACTAGTGATTATAACTGGATAAGTGTTTTCTAATAAACCGAACGTGAGAAATATATTTTAATAAATATACAATAAAATAAAAATAACGATAAATGATAAAGATAATGTAATAAGGCTAACAATAACTATAGAATCGACTAAGCTCTACTTAATTATTAAATTAAAAAAAAAAAAGGTATTTAAATTATATTTGTAAATTTTTAAAATTCGAATTAATTTATACACGCGTACATATATAAATATATATATATATATATATTATATATCGAAAACCTCTAGTCTGTAGACGAGCAAAAATGCAGATGTAATACAAACAATCCACCAGAAACCGTGGTTCTCGACTAAAATTCTGAACATTATCAGCGAAATTTTGCTTCTAGTTGATCACCAATGAAGTGAACCAATTCTAGTCTTGTATTCTCCGGAGGTGCCTCACAGTTAAATTTTAATAATAAGTCGTTCAATTTTGTAAAAAAAATTTTGCATATATCTCCAAAAAAACCTTTTATCAAGATTAATTATAACAGAGTCCATTATTATGGCGTGCACGTTGACTTGTATTGTTTATATTTATCAGAGGATTCAACAGATTTTCGGGAAGCTGACTTATATGACCTATGAAATAGTCTTAGTTTAATAAATAAAAGGATGATAAAGAGAAAAAAGTAAAATGTATTTTGAGGGCTCAAATGAAAATTCCGGGTTATTGATAAACGTCCGAGATTAGCCGGAACGTCTAAACTTTCACCATCAAATTGGATGTTGAAAGATAAAATATTTTGTATTTCCGACTTAAGTTTCACACTATAACGTGATCTTGAAGCCAGTTGAATTATTTAGGTATGTGCTTCGAGCAGCAATGTAAAAAGAATCCGGGCATATAAAAACAAAGTATTAAGAACGATAGCTTGTATATCACCAAAGACACTTTACGCTGCGACTTTAACATCAGATACATAAATGAAGAAATTCATCAAGTGATAGTCAAACATTTAGCCATTCTAAAAGATCATAACAAGTCGCTGGCAACCAGAATTCTTTAAAAAAAAAAAAAAACAAAAAACAGGTAATAGCCAAAGACACAAGCTTGAAAGGATCATAAACTGCTAATAAATTCATTATAAATTAGCTACTTCACGAGAACTCTGATTTCCAAGCCTCTAATCTTCTTCACACAATTTAGTTGATAATAAATATGTTATCGGTTCTAGATTTTAAAAGCGCCAGTAATTCCAAATTTCAAGTATCTGTAATGTGATAAGTACCAGCGTCACAATAGTCCAGTGACCTACGTTATTATTCTGTCCCGTCTTATCGGTTGATTTTAATTTTATTTTTACTATTTACCGTTTGATATTTTTATTTTATATACGAGGGTCGGCTGAAAAGTAATGCACATTTGCTTATAACGCGCGAATGAAAAGAGATATTCACAAAAACAAAAAAAGAAATTAAAGAACTATTTATCTTTAAAACGGTATATTTATTTTTCCACATAGTCACCATTTCGCTCTACACAGCGCTCCCAACGCTCAACCCATTTTTTAAATCCGTTCCTGAAAAAGTCTTCCTCTTGATTTTTTATCCAACTGGTTACAGCGGCCTTCACTTCATCGTTGTTCGCATATTTGTTTCCCTTAAGGTTCCTCTTTAATAAGGGAAACCGGTAAAAATCGTATGGAGCTAAATCTGGCGAGTATGGAGGATGAATCACGACATCAAATTTCAAGCGCTCCAACGCTTCTTGAGTGGCGTTTGACGTGTGCGGTCGTGCGTTGTCATGATGCAGTAAAACTTGATCCCTGTTGCGCCGTACTCGTCGAACACGCTTCCGTAGTGCCTGTAACGTCTTAATGTAGCGTTTTGAATTTACAGTATGGCCTTTTTCGAGATATTCAATCAGCGAAACTCCATTAGCGTCCCAGAAAGCTGTGAGCATCACCTTGTTGGCTGAAGGAGTTGTTTTTAATTTTTTCGGTTTCGGTGAATCGTGATGTCGATCATACTTTGCCTTTTTCCTTCTGGATCGTAATGATGAATCCAACTTTCGTCTCCCGTTACAATGCTGAAAAGAAATTGAACTACTTCGCGTCGATAACGCTCCAAAAGTTGTTCACAAGCTTCTTTTCGTTGACGTTTGTTTTCTTCCGTAAGCATACGTGGTACCCAGCGTGAGCAAATTTTTCGATAGCCCAATTCTTGAATAATGAAGCCAACTCTTTCTTTTGATATTCCCAAAGTATCCGCGATTCGTTGTTGAGTGATTCTGCGATCACTTTGAATAAGGTTATCGGCGCGAAAACGATGCTCATCATCGCTGGCAGAAATTGGTCGTCCACTACGTTGTTTACCGGAAATATCCAACTTACCGAGTTCGGAATTATTGCTTTTTATAGACCACCTATTCACTGTACTTCTGTCAACCGTTTCAGATCCGTAAACAGCCTATAAACGCCGATAAATTTCCGTGGGTTTAACGTTTTCCGCGGTCAAAAATTCAATCACTGCACGTTGTTTCAAACGCGTGCACATAGCAGGTGTTTGCAATGCCATTCTAACACGTGTGAACATGCAAGCGTTCAACCGATTGTTACGAAAATGGGAGCGTATGGAGGGGAAGGTTGTGGCTGTCGAATGAGTGTGCGCGCGCATCCGTACGATATTTCGTTCGCCCGTTACGAGCAAGTGTGCATTACTTTTCAGCCGCCCCTCGTATATTAATGCTGGGCATAACCAACGACTTCACATAACCTAATTAGTAACACCGTTCCTAAAAATCGACTAATTATTCGGTAAGATTTATTTTAATTATCTATTAGTGCGATGTAACACAGTATGGCAAATGAAAATATTCCTAAATGATAATATGTCTGAATAACAAATATAAAATAAACTAAATGTATTAAAAATAAAGTTAAAAAATATATTTCAATTGAAAATTAACTAACAGATGATCTAGAATTATATGAACTATAATCATATAGATTTTAGAACTCCATTAAAAAATTGAATGTATGAGTATATGTAATTGGTGTTTTACAATATCAATCATTTTTGTTCTAGTTAAAATATAACTAAGAATCACCGTATTCAAAATCCGACTAATTTTCAATCGATTCTAGTGAAACTTACTAATATCGATATACATCCAACTACTTTTCCATCGATTCTAACAAAACTTCTTAATGTCGATATTTTCTGCGTTCCATATCCTGGAATTACTTAAATAAAATTATAATTACTTATTGTTAAACTCTTATCATTAGATCCGAAATAAACTTTGATAAACACAGTAAAAACACACATACAATAGTATATTTCAGTCTAAATGTGATTATTTCGTTTCAATCGAACTAAAATGATCGAATAATAGAACCTACTAACAGATATTAGTCGAAATGCAACTAAATTCAATCGGATTTGCATCATTCGATTTAAAAGTAGTCGGGTTTTTATTCTAAAGTACATCACACACTTCTTAGTATATGATGTGAAGATTAAATAAAATATTTAATTTGCTTATATGGACAAAAATAATATCTTTACAGGATTTATAAATGTACGTAAACACCGTGTATATATCGAGAAAAGATAATATTTAATCAATTGCTTAAATTAATAAATAAATTTAAAAAAGTATATCTTCAGAAAACGACTAATTTATTCGGTTATTTTGTAAAAACCGAATTAGTCGGTTATATATATATATATATGTGTGTGTGTGTGTGTGTATACTACACGCAATACTCGAACGTCCATGTCGTGCTTCATTTGAACGGAGTAAATAAAACGAACTGCTAATAAAAACGTACAATGTAGAGTCTAACACTAGTCATCGTCTGTTGGCGTCACGGTTCGCTAATTTTTATTAACTTTAATTCGTCTTTCCCTTATAGTGTCCCTCGGTAAAAGCGATAAATTTTAATCAGACCATATAATACAGCGTAAAACGCAGACCCGATCCTAAGCACGATTTCGTTAAGGGTTGGCTAGTTGGCTAGTTGGACATTATAACAATGTCGCGGGAAATGAAAAGGATCATTCCCTGGGATCTAGCCAAATATCCCTTTAGTAGCGTTATTCGCGCATATAGTTTATAGTGTACAGACATTCCGCTCGCGTATATATTATTTATTTCTTTATATATATATATATATATATATATATATATATATATATATATATATATATATATATATATATCATCGTCTATGTAAACATAACAGGACCCAGAGCAATATAACACGTTTAAGAAGTAATGGGAGAGAGTCGGTTAGGGAACTTTACACGAACGTCTTTACTGACACATAAATGTTTACTCGCAACTAACACCGACTAAATTTATGGACATGTTCGTCCATCCTTCCTGCCTTTAAAATTGGGCCCATTTATTCTTATTTTTCTTCTTGTATTAACGCCTTAACACACTTACACATATATATGTATCTTACGTGCCCCGCCCAGTTGCTATGTCATCCTTAAGACTTTTTTTTTTTTTTTCGAAAATTTAAACGAACTTTATTCGATTTCAAAGGGGAAAATCAGTTTTTCGACCTAAATAGAGGAAGCGAAGTTTACCATGCCAGCCAGTGTTTCGTTCAAGTCGAATGATATATTATATATAATATTTTATATATATATATATATATATATATAACTATTAATGGAAGAACTTAACGTACTGGTCTGATAATAGCGTTATTATGTATTTACTACGATAGACATTAATTCCACTATTTCTACGATAATCTCTCGTCTATAATAATCTGTACGCGGTGTAGTGGTAGAAAATAAATTAGTGATGAGGAAATTACGATGTAACATTAAAACTCCCAAAAAAAATGTTCGAAGAAAATTCATGTAAATATTCGCGCATTTTATAAATGTATTAATAAGAACTTCTAGAAATAAAGCCTTCGTCAGACAGTGGTGCAACTTATCTTAATCCTCGTCGTACATCTCCTTCTATCAATCTATATGTCTATATTACTTACATTGCATACATAATCACATTAGGTGTATCTCCTGTTCAGGAGTTAGTACGTAACATATCGTGTGTCCTATATCCGATTTTTCGTTTTTCCTATAATTTCGTACATTTGCGGGTTTTCGTATATTTCCTTTTCTATAATTGGTTTTACTAGTATACATCGTCCTCCTCATCGTAATTTCTCAATTGCTAATTTGAAATGTTAGAAATTCTTTGGATATTTTTTTAATGTTACTGTATTCTGTTGCTTGTACACCGTGTTATATTTATTTGTGATATATTTCATTCGAGTATTGATATTTTCCCCTCTTACTTCGTGTTAAATGTACGTTATGTTCTAAAATATCACCCTATCCGCATAGACTTGTTTCTCTATTCGAACGATGAAATATGTCTATAAATCAATCTGTATCCCCTAATAATTACTCGCTATTTTGTTCTTATTTCTTTTTTTTTCACTCATTTAAAAAATAAAATGTAATCGTATTTTTGTAATTTCATTTTAATTTAATATTTATCTAATCTCCGAAGCTACTTGGGGTAATTAGGGAGGGAATTGTTTTTAATAGTCGGACGAAGATCTATCGTTGTACGAGATCTTCGTCTTTAGCGAAGACTCAGCTCGTTGGTCGATATTGTAAAAACAACCATTAGCGTAGGTATTTAATTATGAACAGATATAATTTAAACAAAAACATGAACACATCCCGGATTACATCATAGTCATCATCATCATTGTCGTCATATTGTTCGTTATTAAACACTGTTGCTCTTCGTGCGTTATATTTAACTGTACAAAATGGGCTAGCGTTCGAGGCACCAATTTTATGCAACAGAGGTGCGCGCGTATATTATTTATATACGATGTTGTCGTTGAATCCTTCAAGACGTCGTAATCATGAACAGCCAACTACTTTATGAATTGCTTTTCTCCATTAATGTTGGAAGGACCGAATAGTATATATCTGTATAGATATGTCGAAAAGTTCGAACAGAATAGATTACGAACGGTTTATACGGTAAAGGTTATCTCAACGGACAGGTGACAGGTTAAGGTCGAAGGTCTGAGGTTTAAGGTGGATCGATTCGATCTGGTTCTTGAAGTCACACGAAGCTAAACGTCTGAAAAAAGAAACATGTAAAATAGCTAGTAATTATGTATACGAATCATATACATATACATATATATATTTATATTTACGTGTGTGTGTGTACGTCGTTTCGGTCTTTCATTCCCATATAGAGAGGTAAAATTTCGACTACTTCTGTTGATATACTGTCCGGGATTACGTATGTGTTTACATTTCTAAATTTAAATTTTCTAACATTTTCATCTCCGAACCAGTAGGTGTCCTTGATCCCTTCTTCTAACTCTGAAAATTTTCTTTTTAATACACATTAAAATCGAACAAATCTTTTCTGATAGATA
Organism: Coronaproctus castanopsis; assembly: GCA_032883995.1. Taxonomy (NCBI): domain Eukaryota; kingdom Metazoa; phylum Arthropoda; class Insecta; order Hemiptera; family Monophlebidae; genus Coronaproctus; species Coronaproctus castanopsis. Next base: position 85,884,279 of record CM065053.1, read on the forward strand.
TTGTCGAGAAATTCTTTGAACCATATTTTATTATTCGTTATATTGCGCATTCCTTCAAAATCTGTTTGTATTCCGGCCAGTCGCGTATTCTTTTAATCGAATTACTTTGTAAGGAAGCCATCAAGTAGTCACCACTAAAATCGCGGTGGTCGTATAATGGTTTGCAAATGTATTTTCTTACTATCAAATAAATGAAAATAACATTAAGAGTATTTTTTAAGTGAAACTTCTATTGGCCCGTTATATATGGAGAATTAACCCATAAAGCGAGCGAGCCAAAGGATTATATATACATAGGCGCACAGGCAGGCCTATTCTCACAGTGTAGTCGGGCTCCTCCACTCTTTCTCGAATGCTGTAGTCATATACGTGTATATTTTCAGTTTACATAGATATCCACAAACACATACAGAAATTATGAAATAATATTTTTTGCGTGTTCGAATTCTTTCTATTGCGCATGCGCGCACGGCTATCCGTTATTTCGTTGAAATCTAGATTTGAGTACGAAAATATTCGAGTAATCCCCAAGTCAATTTAAGCATAGCGGGCAGTGAGTTCCTTTTCTTTGTGAAGTTTATTATTAAATAAGTAACGTTTTGGGTAAACGTCTTTAAGTTTTACTTCTTCCCTGAGGCACAAATTGTTTCTTTGAGGCAACATTTATAATTTCTATAAATAATTCTGGCTCTATAATATCTTTGTTTACACCCATTGTTGGGGTATACTTATGAAACGAGGTGACAGCGTAAGGTCTATATCTTCAAGTAATATTTTCATATACGGAGTTAGTAATTACGATCTCTCCATCGCGTTAGGGCCTGTGTTACGAAGATGTTCTTCTTATTATTAATATATTATATATATATATATATATATATATATATATATATATAGAAAGAGAAAGAGAGAGAGATTTGCATCCCATTTTTCATTATTTCAACGTCCTCTTTATAATTTTACACTTTACCGCTTCAATATTCGAATAACCATCTTTAATTTTTTTATTAAATGATCGAATTTATTATTTTATCATCGAATCAACTCGAACTACTTTTACATTAGCGAATATCTTGTCCCGGCTGATTTATCATTTTCTTCATTAACTGTGTCTGGACGCCACACCCATTTCGGGCACCGTCGAATTCGACATCTTCCGTACTCGTGATATATTCAACATCCTACGAATAATCAACGTTGGAAATACTTCTATGCACTTCATATACATTCAGCTTTTATTTCTGTACGTCACGGACAAAAGTGCACAGACCGATGTTATTACCCCTTTTGTTATTCCGATTTAGACGAGACATCCATAAATCTAAACAACAAAAAAAGACTTAAAATCACTCAAATTTTTCTTTATTAAAAATCACAAAGCGTTTCCGCTGACAAGCCATTAACATAATATATATATATATATATAAACTTATAAAAATACAAAATGTAAAAAATATCACTAATTTACAGAAATTATCAACGTGATAAAGTAATATTTTTAAATAATGTCTGATAATGAATTTTGGTCAACAACACAATCAATAATCAGCAATTATACATAAACAATAACGGGATAACAATTAAAATAAAAAGAAAAACATTCAACACAATATGAAATTTATATATGATAACGAAATAATTTTATTTATTTTAACGCCTTTTTTTTTTTGTTTATTTATCCTAAAATATCACGACGTTCCAAATTTTTCAAATTATGAAATCCACATTTCTCGAATTCAACTTTGTCCATTTTTAAAAATAGTTATCCTACGGTACGGTATTCGTTTTCCGACAAAAAGTCCTCATCCGTTTACTAGTAATTATACGTCTGCGTGTTCATGGATGTGTATGTACGCTAATAATATGATACAATTTAACCCATTCGGTTGAACATCGTAAAATTTTGACATAAAAAATTATGAATTTTATACAGGTGTGTATTATATAATAGGTGAACTGTAGATAATTTCATTTATTATTGGGACATTTCACGTCAACCGGCAAATAAAAAAATTTGCTAACATTCAAATTTCATGTACCGTATAGTGGACATCGTGACTGAAAGGGTCAATTCTTTACGTTGAATAAAATAAACTACTCTTCATTCTATTATCTGTACCTATATATATCGCTGTCATGAAGGCATAACTCGTGCGAATACGATATATAGGTAATATCTTCGCCATTATATAGTTTGATTGTGTTTCCTTTACGCTAATGCGCAATCTCATCGTATAGGAAAGGAACTTCGATCAATTTAAAAACGTTTTCCACTGCCTATTCAAATTAACGACGTTATTCTATTAAATCCCTAACCGGTAGTTTTGTATAGCCTCTTGTTTTACCATATATTATATGTAAATTTATTCCGAACACACATCGCTATCATTTAATATCCAATTTTTTTGAATGCGTATAGTTTATCATCGATTAAATAAAAATAAAAATAAGCTTAACTCTCCTTAAGTCTAAGTTTTTCTCTATTTTTTTTTCTTAAAATTTAATTATTATAACTAAGCGTTTCTCTTTTTATTATCGAAACATATTAAACTACACATGCATACATGCATACATATCTTATTAATATATATATATATATATATATATATATATATATATATGCGACTTCTTTAAATCTAGAGTTTGGCGTTCATCACGGTAACTTTGATCTTGCTGATCCATACCATTTTCTCATCTCATCTATTCTTCTTGGTCTTCATCTGCCCTCCATTTTACTGCTTAGAATAAGCTTAAGTAATTATATATATATATATATATATATATATATATATATATATATATATATATATATAAATGTAGAGTGTAGCGATTTAAAAAAAAAAATTAACAATAAAAACGTGATCAAATTTTCTTTATGAAAGATCACAAAGCTTTTCAGCTATTAGGCCATTATTATGTGGATATAAAATATAAAGATACAAACAATTTATAAAAATTATAAAATGTAAAAAAAAATATTAATTCAGAGATATACAATTTATAAAAATTGTCAAAATGAAAAAACAATATAAAATAATCTGATAGTCAATATGATTTGGGATGGTTTAGATGGATAAATGTGACAAATGTGAATTTAGAAAAAGAATTTGAAATATCTCGCCGGTGAGAATCAATTTCGAAATTTCGGTCGAACTTAAAGTGATCGCTAATGTCTACGATGCACGACTAGAACAATTAAAAACTTTATTACACAAATTATGATTATTCTTCAAACTACCAGTCTTATTTTTAATTTACGTAATTCACCTGTTAATGGTCAACTATGATGATACTGCGCTAGTAGATTATTCTACTTACCCAAGTTTACTTCAGACTTTAGCCGCGGAAATCATGGATGCAGAAAAATCACTCGACGGTTAACAGCAGTTAAACAGAGATTCAAACGAAGATTCGGTAAACTGGAATTATTTCGAGCTGTATTTAGATAAAAGCGCTAAACTAGATACGGTTAACGAAATTAAATATCTCGGAATACAGTTTGATCGTAATTTAACCTGGTACGAACATGCGCTCTATCTATGGAAAAAACCTAGAAAATTTATTTGTAATCTAGTAAAAGATTCGATATAACCACCCATTTGACGCCGGTATAACAAGGTTATCAGCAACCGACGAGAGAGTAAAGACTCCAAAATTCAATAAAGCGACGTCAAAAATATTTGTTAGTCTATGTCAGTGGTAAATTACGTATTTAATATAATTTTAAATAATTTACAACAATCCGATTTGGTTAAAGAATACAATTTTTCGCACGAAAACGGACACCTACTAGTATGTTCACTATTTTAACGGTTTTCTTTTGTAATATTTCAATGACGAATTGGCAAGATATGTGGACCTGTTTACTTGTCAATATGAATTCTTAATAGACATTTGTGTATTATTGAGGTCTAGTTGTAGGGATAGAATTGTTCTGTCGGTAAACGGTTACATTGATCGAATTATTTTCGTTTAATTTAATTTTCCATCGATTTAGTCATTGGTCGACTTCGTTTAATGTCGTTTGTAATTTACTAATAGCTGATTGTGCGCGTTTATCATACGATAATAAAAAATTAATAAAGCAACTTGCGCTTAACCGGATGTAGGAAAAACGCGCACTAAACAATAAGTACAACGTGGATGCCCAATGAGGGACGCCCGCTAGTATTAGATAAATTTCGGAAAGTGTTCATATCTCACTTGGAAGTAACGATCACCGTCGTGCCACACTTTATCAAAGGTTTGAGAAATATCAACAGACGCAGCTGTACAGATTGGTTACGTTTCTAACCTGTTTTCGATAATATTTATCACCTCGTGTAAATAGTCCACTGCGGAGTTCTATCTGGAAAAACGAAATTTATGATTAGGAATTAAATTATTTTATGCACCTAACTTGTTAACTTCCCCATAATTTAAGATGTGGCCGGTAATCAGGAAATTGACGATATAAGGAAATACTGTGTGAATCTTTTCGGACTTGGAGACTACATTAATTTGAGCAAAATATCTACTGCGTTGGAAAATAATGAGATCGAAAAACAGAGATGCGTATTTATTTAAGAAACACGATAGCTTTTCGAGGTAGGTCTTTGAGTAACCCGAGTGTTATTACGTTATAGGCCTGAACTCTTTTAAATTTTCATCGATTTAATAGTGAATTTTACTCCTTGCGGCCAAGCGAAGATAGTTGGCAACAAATTTAAGGCACTGTTCGATGCACGTTTAACCAGATTTGGCGTAGGGTCAGATTTTAAAACGTCCGCCAAATACGCGACGAATAAATCAGTTTTTTCTTTTGGGCCCTTCACCCTGGATCCACTAAATTTCTTACCGGTGGTACATTTCTTAAAGATCTTAAACCATAAAGAATAAATAAATGGAAACAGCTAACTTAATTAATGTTTAAAGGTTTCGTTGTTATATTGATTTTTTTAGCTACTTAGTTCTCTTGTTCGGTGCTAATTTCGAATCATTTTTTTTTTCTAAGGCGCCTTTCTTTGCAAAATAATTTGCACCTCTTTGTTTCGTGCTAGAAGCACTGCAGTCTAAATCTAAATTTCGTAATTTCTGGATTTTCGATATCTTTCTGATTTTCTGTGAGATTTTTAAGTCGAATTTTCGAAAGACTCTCATCACTTTTACGGTTGTAAAGAGATAGAAATATATGTTTATGTATGACCGTTATAACTGAAAGTTAGAATAATGGAAGAATGATCCGATGAGACATCGAAAAAAGGGATAATATCTAATTATTGGTATGTTGTGTCTTTAGTAATATAGAAATTTAAAAGTTACTAATCAGTAAGCCAGTGCGTTGTTTCTCCTCTGGACAGGTAAATTATATTTTGATAATCTAAAATATTTTTAAGAATCGCCTTCTACTAGTTTTGAACATCGTAGGTAATTTTGTAGAATGTTGAGCAATAAACACCAGATATTGATACACTGAAGATAATCTTTCCCGAAGTGATTTAACTCGTAATGTTCTGTAATAGACTTTATTAATTTGACTGAGCATGCTTGTACTTTTTTTTGAGGGATGTGTACAAGAATAAGTTATGCAGTTTTTGAAAGTAATCTTTGTCAGTTAAGTGTGATTCTGAAGGCCATTACTAGTTTATTTGTAAATACTTATCTATAATTGAAGTGGTTCGTTTAAAATTGTGATTAGTACAGATAGAAACATACTGTTTTACATTAACTATTGGAATATTGCTCTGAATTCTTTAAGAAAAATAGCTAGTTAATGTGTATTTTCATTTGTGTGATAATTAACGCGATCTTGGATTTAAGTACTTCTTGTATGAGGAGTGTTTTGTATCGTAACGATAATGTACGTTTTGAGATGTCACGCATTGTCGCTTTGTTTTTTTTTTTGTAATTCATTTAGGAATAGGAATGTTCATCGGACGGCTTGTAGTTTTCTTTATATTCCAAAACCCTCATAATTTTTTGGACGGTTTCCTAAGAAATTTGGGTTTCTAAGTGGGGTTCGTTAGGTTCTTTATTACACACATTTTAAGTATATGGTAGCCAGCACACTTAACACATATTACTGTTCTATCTATGGTACAAGTCTGTAGTTTATAAAAAAAAACGTCGCTATTATTAAGTCTCAACAACTGTAATCGTAAATAATAATTCGTACCTTATCTAATATTTGCGATCAAACGATTGTTAACATCGAAAAAGGTAAGCGCGGACCTACGAAAAATACTGATAGCAGAGTATACGTTCAGAGAGTGTTTTTGTATGATGCAAAAACTTTAAATGAAAATCGAAAACATTTAGAGACATAGAAAAAATGCGAAAAGTATAATGAATAGACGAAATAAAAATATTTAAGAACGTAAACGAAGAACGCTGCTTAATGAAAACCGTAAACCAGAAAAAGATTCAGCGGGATGGGTCTCGTAGTAAGGAATAACGAAATCGATAGTCTAAGGCCAAATAAAAATATTAAAAAGTGCCAAAGTAAATACCGACTAATGAGGGAAAAGTTAGACACTTAAAAGTAATGCACTTTCCATAAAGATTGAGTGATGATCTAATAAAGTCCGACAGTCGTTTATGTAAAGTTATACATTTTTTATTATTTTGACAAAAATAAATAAAATTATTAATCTTATTATTTATATCAAATCTAATTAGTAGTACAAGTAACGCAATATATAAAGTCGAACCATGATAAATCATTGTATTCCGTTATCAGACTTTATTTCAATTCTATCACCATTCTCACTTTTGAAAATCTTTACGACGTTTCTCGAATAATCGAAGCAGTCTCCAATTAGCTTATCAAAATTAAAAGTTCCTCTTGAGCTAACACTATTTTTTGCATCTCCCCGTAATTTTCTACCGCTAAAATGGCTTCTTATATATATATATATAGTTTTTTCTTTTTAATCTCCATTAATAACGGTCGTTTTTAATTGGTTCGTTCGTCGACGATAAGTCCGCCTATTTTTACTTTCCTCACATTTAACTAGATCTAAATATATATATATATACGCCTTTAACGCTGGTGGAAGTTCATCGGGGTTCTTAGTATTGTCTCTTCCGGTTTGGCCTGGACTATTCTATCCTAACCTGGTCTAGCTTTGCCTTGCTTTGCCTGGTCTGGTCTGATCCCCCCCTATAATGAATACGAGATGACTTTGAAATGTACTTCCTACATTAAGTTTCCGGTGTCTATAGACCATGTTTTGAAAATAATACCACTTCGCTATTTCAGTTTTCACGTACTCGAGTTTCTTTCGTTCATGTAAATTCCCCTCTATAGCAACGAAATACAATGAAATAATGATGGTAATGATAATAATAATATTAATAATAATAATAATAATAATAATAACTGGATTTTAAGTAACGAAAAACAGCTTTACGAGTGGTACACTGTTTCAGCCAGTCGCCGCCGTGTCCATTCCGAATTTCCTTATTAAATTTCGTATTACCGACGTCTTGCATTTGAATTGTAACACGATAACGTCTTAGAGGAACCTTAGAAATATATATTGGGTAAGCGAGTGGTGATGACAGTCGAAGGTTTTCTGCTTTTTAGTTTTTTTTTTATTTTTAGCTTTCTAATGCAGTTAGAAGAGTATGCTCATTGTTAAATTCTAAATAATCGGTCGTTCTAATTTAACAATATATCGAAAATTGTACAATCGGCCTAGTATAAATAAATCTGAACGATAATTTCAACATTTAAAAAAAAAAACAATATAAAATTTTCAAAATTTGTACGAATTTTTCAAATTGAACAGAATGAATTCTTCGCATTAGTTTCATTCGTCATTTTTGGGAAAAGTAATAAAAATTCTTGAAATTCGATCACAGATTGTTCGGTTGAAGGATAATTACTTTTATTTATCCTGTAACATACAATTGTAATATTTCAATGTAACTCTGAAAACTTAATTTATATTTTTTTAACGTAATTTTATCAACTGTAAAATTAATCAATTCAGTTTGTAGTGTGCGCTAAACACAATTTCCTCTTAATAAATCGGTTTTAGTATTCTCATGTTTTCTTTGTTTTGCAAGCATTTTCTTAATTCCGGTTTAATTTGAAGAATGTTTTCCCATTTTCCTTTATGATTTCTTCGGGTATTGAGCAGTTGTGTTAATATATTATATATTTATCTGATATCTGTAGTTCGTTCGGGGTATTAGTATTCCATATTTTAACATATTCTTCAGATAATACTTATCCGTTAGTCTTTGTTCAACGTTTATTACTTTACGTTTTAATCATCAAATTATAGCGTTTTTTCCATATTTCACCAGTTTACATTTTTTTTTTTTTTTTTTTTATAATCGGTTCATTATATCTGCTTATTACTAAATTCCAATCGGGAATCTACCAACTCGTATTATATATCATTTTAATGATTTCCTTTTTAACGTGTATTGCTCGTGTTTCTACAAGTGCCGTATGTTTATTCCATCTTAAATTTTCATCTCTGATTAGTCCCGCATATCTATATTCCCTTACCATTTGATTCCCTCGCAATTTATGTCACAACACGCTGTTATTGTTATGCGCCCATTTACTAATTTTGATTAAGTATTTCCGCATATTTTCTCGCGCTTACCTTTGATTTCTGTTCCACGTCATCATCACTACTACGTCATCGGCAAAAGCATATATATTTTTGATCTTGCAGTCCATTATTTTCGTATGCGCTAGATAATGTTAGGGAAGGGATTGCTTTCTCGCGGTATTCCGTTTTTCGTACTAAATATTTTAGTACATCCGATATATTTACTAGCCCTTTTGATAATTTTTGTACCATTTCAAAACCCTTATATATCTATGTTTTCTAATGTTATCGATAAACCGTTCTAGTGGATTAGGAAAGGATTTACTCGTTATTACGGTTATCCTTTTGTCGGGGAGGTCGTACTTTGTTTCAAATTCGTTAAAAATTTGTAGACTAACTTGTTTCGCATACGTTCTTTGATGATAATTCCATCGCGTTTCGTTCTAATCGTAAAAATTGTACGTTTTTTTCTTTTTGGAATCCACTAATTAATTGGTAAATATACGCGCGTGTGTGCGTCATCATAAGAATATTTATATACAGCCGAATCTTAGCTAACAACGGTGACATGACGAAACTTATAAGTAACCGGTTCTTTTTTTTTATGATTCTAACGGAGTAGCACGTAAAAGATATTAAATGAGAAATGAGAAAAACCATATCGTATACGCATTAGGGTAATACGATACCTGAACGTGCGAATGTGCCGCAGAAAGCTGAGCAAGAAGATTAATAGCTCTAAACGTCGGAATGTAATTTAAAAGCTATCCTTTAAAGTTGTTCTACTCAATTGTCTGCTTTCGTCTACATCATTTTTGGTGTTTACGCTTTCGCTAGATATTCTTCGTCGATATACGTATGTCGCGTACGTATCGCTCGTTGTTTCTGCTGCTTCAATTTCAAATTATTAGACGAGAATTCACTGTTTAACCTTACTTTTGTTGTTTTGGGGTATATTTTGGAAGAAACTTAGTAATAATAATAATAATAATAATAATAATATGTTACTAGTTCCTTGCAGTACCATCGCGCGAATGTTTAAAATGAGTTTTCTCAAAACTGCTTTATTCTCTCGCAGACATTAGAACAGGCCATCTTCTTCGTAAGTCAAATTTCTGTTTCTATCTACTCTTTTCTCACCGTGTCCACAGTAGAAAGTAAAAGAAGGAAAACTGCCGCTATTGTCCTAATATTATTGTCTTAAATAGTAGCAGCCGTGAAATAGTACTAATAGTAGTGGTAGTGTTTTTTCTGTAGTAGTAGTAGTAGTGTAATATACACAATCCGCGCAGATACGACGCGAACGTGAGAAAAAACTTTTAATGAATGATTCTCATCTTCTTTATACACAGAGATAATGATATGGTGTGCGTGTATATGTGTGCGTGATTGAATATGTGTGTGTGTGTGTGTGATTGAATTGTGTGCAGTTCTTTTTATTCGACGGCATAATCTAATCTTGAAAACATCCTTTTGAATTTTCCCAATGTATTCAAGCGAAAAATTAGACGGTACTAAAGGATAATAATTAATTTAAATATATATATATATATATATATATATATATATATAAATAGTGAGAGAGAAAGACAGATAGATGGTGACAGAATGAATGGGAGTAAGAGGAGAGATGAGCCTAGTTCGCCTCCTTATGAACATATAGATTTTTCTGGTCCTCTAGTGATAATTTAATGCTTCGTTGCTGTATTACATTGTATTATATTACATACTTTAATAATGCTGGCAGATTCGATTGATATTATCTTCAATATTACAATACTGACAGCGAAGAGCCGTACTAAGATTCTTAACAATAAATAACGCATCATTAACAGAACGTGTGAAGCAATAATAATTAAATTTGAATCAAATTTTCGAATATAATGCAAATTTTCTAATGTATCTGCACAATTATTTACTGCGAATATTTACACATGCGTGTAAATTTGACGTGTATGCAACCGTATACACGTATATACAATAACATTGCATCAGGCGTCTTCGTTAGCGGTACAAAGACTATTTGTGTCAAATATTGAATGAATGCGAAATTGATTCAAACAATTTTAGAAACTAGCAGTGGATCGCAAAACCCGGTGGCAAACAGTAGGAAATGATCCGCGGAAAGAGGATCAAAACCGTAGGAAAATAGAAGGAAACGACATAAAGACTTACTCGAAACGACTGGAGTAATTACAATAAGGCCGGCGCCTTTACATGTACTGCATGCAGGAAGGAATGTGCCGCGAGAGTCGGTTTAATTAGCCACGTTTAAGACCTATAAATAATGAAGTGGAATGTTGTACATGATGATGATGATGACAGTATAGATAATTAAATACATCCATCAATGCGCGATAATCTAGCATAAATAAACGTATATATGTAAGCAAAGACATAGACGTCGCATGTAAACGTCTACAAGCGCATACTTGTTCTCGTAATACACAATGAACACCACATATACACACACGCTCGCGTACATTATACTCGCTCATTCCAAAAAAAAAAAAAAAAAAAAAAAATACATTACAATAGTCAAATAACGTTCGTTTACTTTTGCCACCGCAGTATCCAATACTGAGTTCTCCATTTAATATTTCCGATTTGCATCTCGTACTAAATCTTCATAAGTTCATCCTTGTCTGTTGAAGGCGATTCGTCGGATCTTTTTTTTTTCTTTTTCGAATTCTCTTTACCGGAAATTCTGTCTCCACAGAAATGTCCGCATCGAAGTTTTTTTCCTCAAATGTTACATTCATGCTTTCAGCAAAATTTTTTCGAAATGTTCTGAACTTTCTTGTAATCTCGACTGAACGCAGAAATTTTCTCTTTAAAATGCCGAACAAAATCATTGCATTTCATGAAATCAAGTCCTGAACTCTGGAGCTACATAGATTCAAAAATTCGAAGAGATAAATATGAACGGTCACGATTGTTTAAAATTTTAACAATTTTTGAAGGTAACTATTCGCTTTATCACGAGCTATGAAAGTATTGTCCTTGTGGCAAATTGGAAGAGCGCTTCAACTAACGGAATATACAAAGCATTTTCACACTTTCCAAATTCACCAAAAACTTCTTTGGCCTGGCGGAGCCGGTTGAGCCGGTTTTACTTCTAATTTGTTATACATAATACTACATAATGAAATTGTTACTGGTAGTATCACATCGTCAGCAGAACTTGGAATGTTTTTTCTTGATTCACGATGAAGAAGCGACGGCGCACCGGGTTTTACCCGATTTGGCCATCCATCCCTGATCCACACCCAACATGAGGCAAGGAAACCATGTAATGATAATAATTATAACAACAATAATAATATAATAAATATAAATTTAATAATTGTTTTATTAGAAGTTACGAGTCGTAAATCAGATTTTTTTTATTAATTGTTTGAAATATTATCACGATTATTATTTTTTTTTTAATTTATTCAGTTTTACGTAGTTTAGTCAATTCTATTTTACATTTGAGATTTTTCCTCAACTATAGAAACACTCACAAGACATGGTACATATATATATATATAAAACTGAAATGGGTTGATATCGACATAACCTGATTTTTTTATATATATACATATATATATATATACATATATATATATATATACATATATATATATATATATATATATATATATATATATATATATATATATATATGTATGATGATGAAGATTATTCGCTGTTCGAATGGAATAATTCAAATATGTTATTTTTTTCTCTCAATCACGTTTGAACTTATGCAAATTTTTTGTATCTATACATAACGTGCCTATTCGCCAGATAAATTGCGACGTTGGATTTCATTGCCAAAATTAATTACGATTTTCTAGGCACATTTATGCTGTAAAAGAGCACAACTAAAATTTAATTATCCAACCATTTCAGACATCGTCAGCGTATGAATATTTAATGTTTTATTTTTTATAAGATGTAAACAATTCAATATTATATATATTACGGGAGAAATTATTGTCTTTATGTATCAAAAGTTGTATCCACGCACCTCGTTCTGTATATACATACATATATATATATATATATATATATATATATATATATATATATATATATATATAATTTAATATAATATATTTATTCAAAAGGCACAGTAGAATATTAATAATAATACTCTGAGCTCGACTATTACGTTTCTACATCAAGCAGTATTATTACTGTCCGTTTTAAATTTGTTTCTTATTATTCCGATGTTCCAATAGAAACCTCCTGATTTATTTTTAATAAATAATAGTTAAATAAAAATAATAACTTTAAATAATTTAATTACTTTGACATATATATATATATACATAAAACCGCTAATACGGTTATCAGATATATTCGGATTTAGTAATATCCTGTTTTCAGAAGCAACTCGTACAAATTAAATGATATATATTATAATTATGTCATATACTTTATACTAAATTATTTACTTTAAATTAACCTCGAATGATACATTATTTAAAACTAATTTTATTTAACGCATTGTTTTATATTTGCGTCTGCATTAAAATATACATACGCGTGTATACCTCTATAGAAATATGATAATTTTAATAAGGAAATTAGGATAAAAATTATTCGCTTAATGATCGAATAGGAATTATAATATGCGCAAATTATAAATTTTGTTACCTGATACATACTTATATTTTCTTTTCAATCTTGAAGTTTCAGGTATTTATTTATAATACATATTTTAACACTTTACTACGAACGTTAAATTAATTTTCAGTCTTATCTAACCGTCAGCTTCCACTTTTTTCAATCACGAAGACCGGCACCGGAGCTTGAACTAAATCTGTATTTGCGATAAACCAACTGTAGACTTTTCTCGCAGATGCGTTGAAAATCTTGACCTTGCCCTTAATCGTATTTTCTTCATTTTTCAAGTGCATTATAGAACTATTCCGACAAGGTTTAAAGCATTGTCTATTGGATTTTCAACATATTCACACACACACACATATATATATATATATATACATATATACAAAACCATATATAATACACACCATTCAGAAAACATTCTCAAACGTTTTATAAATAAAATTCTTCAATAATAAACTATCAAATAAAATTTGTTGTATATCAGCCAAATCGATTCTCTGCAGCTCTTTTCATTTTTCAGTATTAATCTGTGCCTGTATCGCACAACAATGTTGTTACTAAAGTGTTTCTTGGTCTACCATTACCTCTTTTCCCTGTAATCTGTGCTATTACATCGTGTAACAGACCACCATGTCGGAGTACATGCCCCATTTCGTTAATCTTCCTTTCTTTATCGAATGTAATAAGGTATGTTTTTCGTCAATTCTTTGTAGAACTTCTTCATTCGAAACTTGTTCGGTCCAACTTCTTTTTGTAACTTGCTCCAACACCACATTTCAAAAGCCCGCAATTTTTTAACATTCCTTTTGTTCAATGTCCACGTTCAGCACAGTAAAGCGCTACAGGTCGCACGTAAGTTTTAACAATACGTTTACTTAGTTTTAACGGTATTGACTTTTTCGCATAATATGTTTCGCTTTTCTTGCCAGGCTAGCTTGACTAATCTAATTCTTGAGTTTATTTCTGTATCGCAATACAAGTCTTCCATTATTATTTGACCAAGATACTTGAATCTTTGCACTTGTTGAATTTTCTGACCATTAATTTCCGGTTGAAAACGAATAGGATGTTTACCAAGCATCATGATTTTAGTTTTATCAATATTTATTTCTACCCCAAACTGCTTTCCAGTATCATTTAAAGTCCGTAACGTTTTTTGTACTATTTTCGGACACTCCGCAATTATAGCTTGATCGTCTGCAAATGATATGGTTTGAAGTCTTTCTTAAGCGAATTCCATATGTGGTTTCTGCTAAAGTTAATTTAAGCACAAGTTCCGCGTATACGTTAAAAAGGAATGGAGATAACAAACAACCGCGTCGTATTCCTTTATTTATTTTTGCGGGTTTAGATATGTCCATGTCTACTGTAATAATCGCCGTTTGACATATTTATAAATTATATATCCAGTTTAATATGCGTTTGGGCATTCTATTTGCTCAAGGAGAGGAATCAGCTTATCCCAACTGACGATCAAAAGCTTTGGTATGATCGACAAAATAAATGAACATGTTCTTGTTTATCATCGGGCGCTTGTCCCAATTTTATCTCTGGTCGCTAGATTTCAAATTGTGTTTTATCTAAAAATTATTCTACATATTTTTCTAAAACGTTTTTGATTATTTGCAGTAATATATTGAATGCGTGGGGGGATAAGTCTTATAGTTCTATAGTCGGCGGTGCATCTTATTGTAGTTATTTTCTTTGGAATCGGAACAACCACCGAAGTACAGTATTCTTCTGGCCATATACTTTCGTTATATGTATATTTGAAATTAATTTAAAAAGCCTGTCGTGATTTTTTTCATCCGCTCATTTTTATCAATTCCGCTGGTATATTATCAGCATCAGGGGCTTTATTATTTCTTAGCATCTTTACTGCTGTATCAAATTCGTCTTTTAGTATACCGTCATTAGACAACTGACCTAGTTGCACCTTTTTTATCGGTGGTTTCCACTTTAACTGGGTATCGTGATATAAATTTTCACACATAAACCTGCCATGTTGATCTTTTCTCAATCGGGTTTACAACTTATTTTGTTCTATTAGCGCTGTTGTTTTAAGTTCTTTATATTTCCTAGACATATTTTTTATTCTTGTATAAACTTGTTCGTTTCCCTTGAATTTCCAATCTTTCAAGTTCAAGGCACCTCAAGTGTCACCATTCTTCATTTCTTTTCCTACAAGCTCTATCTATAGAATTTTTGACGGATCTATATTTCATTTTCCATTCTTCGCTGGTATCATTTTTATATTTCTCGACTAATTGCAATATTTGTTCTGTAATCCACGGTTTATGTCTAGTTCTTCTTGTTTTGCCAAAGGATTTTCTGCGCACAGTTTATTATTGTTGATTTAACGTCGTTTCACGTTTAGTCTATGTTAGTTTTATCATGCAGTTCTATTATAATGTTCTCCGTTATGACGGATATATATATATATATATATATATATATATATATATATATATATATATATATATATATATATATATATAAGGTTAATGTTGTAAGCAAATAAAAGTAGATAGCTGGTTATTTTTACGATAAGGCCTATAAAACAGGTATGTGCGCATTTTTAAATGCGTTACTACGCCTAATATTTTTATGTAGCAATATGTACCTTTTGTATCATATTATAATATACAATATGTGTATATATATATATATATATATATATATATATATGTATCGTGATCAACTGTTGTTACGCCCATATCCCCATTACATCTGTGAATAAAGTATTGTGAATTGTACGTCGTTCTGGAGTATTGCGCACATTTCTGGAAAACTGCGAAATACGTAAGTTGTTAACGATCCCTTTGGGACATTTTTTCCCAGCCTTTCGGTCAATTCGTTCCAGTTGTCTTTGTAAATGTAACATTGTGTTGAAGTTGTCCTGTCTGTTTTTCTTTCTGATATATACGTATGTATATAAATTTATATATATATATATATTTTTATACGTAATATACGTATAAAGTGCATAAAGCGCAAGCTGGACTATTGATAGTAGTAAATAGACCGGATGTTACCCCGGAGAATTAGGACAATTTCAGTTTTTCTCCATATATATCTATCTTCGTCTACTCGGAACTCGAACGCAGGTTATATTACCAGCGAACCAGTGCCGGGCTTTTACGCGCGTTATAACTTTTTTCCGTTATACGCCATTCGGTTTTTCGCGTATATAAATATATTTTTATCCGTTTCGAACTTCGACGTTAACCCTAACCTCCGTTTACTTTTCATCAACGCGACCACTAAATAAAATAGCCCGAGTGCCAGTTGTAGAAACGAACTTTAAGCTTTCCGAAAGCTCGAACGCAAATAATCGTTAACACGACGCTGATAGCCGGCCCGTCGTCCCGGATATGGTTATAGCGACCGCGCCATTTTTCTAGGTTTAATGTAGCGCGGTCGGTTTCCGTCCATTTTTCTTAACCACCTTCCGCCGTCATAACCTACCTACTATATTCGTCTGTTTGAATTATCGAAGGCTTTCTATTTTAACGGCGAAACATTAAAAAAATAATAAAAAAGATTAGAAACAAAAAATTATCGGCGTTCACTAACCATCTAGAGAGAAGTTGCCGGTTCAGATCGTCGATGATTGAGCTTACAACTTTTCGGCCATTTACTTCGGTCGGTCTTAATTCGCAGCACGCATCGGTTTATTCGTTCGGCTCTGTTTATTGCGACCTAATGCGATTCCGGCGAATTTTCGCAATATCCATTTCCAGGTCATCTCCCGTACCCGATTATATTTTTATTACGCACCCACCACTAGTCGTCGCTATTAATACCGCTACTACTAAACTATTACTACTAACACTTACAACTGAGATTCGGCTAATAACGAAACGTCACGTCGTCGTTAAAATAGATATTTTACTTAGAACAACGGCAATAATGACGAAAACGCCCAAAAACCGTCTCGGTCAAAATTTGAAAAGTAATGCTCTTTAGAAATTCCGAGAAAATTTTCTATTTATCGTAATAACCCTTTCGGTAATGCATTAAAAAATTTTAACGCAATAAATTTCATACAGATGTTTATTATAAATAATTTTTAACGTATTCGTGTAAATATTTTTAAAATTGCTCTACCGGACAACTCTCCCGAGCGATTAAAGAACTGCATATTGTGTCAAGATGTCCTACCGGTCGCATGAAGAAATAGTTAATTTTACCAAACAGCGCTATACGTATCAACCTAATATTAAAATGCGATAGATTTGTTGTACTTTTTTTAACCTCATCCTCGAACCAACTTATCTCGCAAGAGATGTTAGTCCCATACACTTCTTCCTTCCCTCTTACATATCTTTCCTATCTCTTCTATTCATCACTGTTAGTTGTGGCATAATAAAAAAAATGCCATACATTTAACGTTAACCGAAAAATGGAATATTTTGTTAGCGTTAAAATTTCAGGCACCACAACGTCGCGCTTGGAAGAATTAACGCTACTACTATCTCGTATATATATATATATATATATATATATATATATATATATATATATATATATATATTTGATACGCAAATACTTACTTCGTAATAATTACAATAAGCAATCCACGAACACGTCTGTAGCCGATATTCGATGTGACGAACTAAATACCGAGTTTCACAAAATATTTCTTCGGCCGACGTAAACTCCTTTACGAGTCTAATGTCATTGCTAATTACGACCGGTTTCCGCCACAATTCATTACAATGGTTTTACAGATTCGTCTAGAATATAAAGTATTTCCTAAACCATAATCCGACGCTGGTGTACCATTAGAGTCCTAGAGTATGCGCCGTTAAATCGAAAATGCTTACTCGCGTCTAATACTTCTTTTCATCTGTACGAGGGAGACGTCAGAAATCAGCTACGACTAATTTTATAGACTTGTTTTCACTCGAAGTAACTGTAAGTCGATAGGACTCGACATGTTCCAGTTCAAACGGAACGTTAGCTCGACAAATCGAGATCGTTCGTGACTAGTTGTATTTTGTCGTAAAAACGACTAACGTCTCTCTACAATTTTTTAATTAGAAAATTTTAAATAACCGTAAAATATGCAAAACAAAAGCGTAGTTTGCTAATTATTAAGAAGTCGAATCGCTTATCGAAATCCCGACTAAAGTGGATAACGTCGAGCGTGTCTCTATTTAATATTCGTCAGATATTTTAAAAATTGAATTCTATTTAGTCTTGTTTCAATCTATAAATTAATAATAGTAGAAGTTATAGTAGAACTAGTAGCGATAGAAACGGCGCATTTCTTACCTCAAGTAAGAACTAGGGGTCGGAATTTAGCAAAAACGCGACAACCATGGCTTTGGTATGAACGTCATTTTGACTAGGTCACGTTCTGTTTTATCGGACCCTATATTTCTTCGATTCGGCAGTGACTCATCGTCCGATGTAACAGCAGCGCAACTGTAACTAAAGTTGGTCTTAATAATAAAGCTAATTCGTTGTCCTTCGACGACAGTTGGCGAAGCATTCTGATGAGAAGCTGGGCTAACATTTATCCTTACTGTCGAGGGTAAATATAAGTAGATTCATGATACGTTTCTTTTATATATATATATATCACAAAGTATATATGTAGAGTTTCTTTTGTAATATATACGGAAGGAAAATAAATAAAAACAGTTCTTTTACAATCGCAAACATTTTTTATATAGCCACGAATTAAAAATATATTTAACAATAAAAAATGTGATTGGTTATTATACCAAATGCTAAAAAAAATTGACGTGTATCGATACATTCGTTAACCATAACAGAAATATAAATATAGGTGAATAGAATAATCAAAAAGATAGTTAAATGATGTGAACTTTTAACAATAATTACAAGTATAATAAATATAATAATTAATAAATTTAATAATAAAACCGGCGCAAATAATACGAAAGGGTTCTTGTTTCATAACGCATTCTGTGGATTTATTTTCAGTCGTCCGAAACTACATTATTCAGAATGGATCCGCTTTTAAGTATCTGAGCATTCTCTTTCATCATCTGCAAATAATTGTTCGTCCTTTGTATATTTTATTATTTTTGCGCGAGGTATGTTCTTTAATTATTTACGAATTTTTCGCTCATGTCCGTGTAATTTCTTATTACGTGTTCTATTCAATCGCATCTTCCTTTCACATCATAATGGTCGCTTGTTGTGTGTAAATTTTTACATTTGCCACCGGTATCGGAGTTAATTAATCTTTTTCGTTTATTCTTTATTTCTGTTTTAAGATGTTAGCTGTGATTTATTTAATAACAGAGACGTTTTTACCTCTACTATGTTGGAAGGTTCGTATATTTAGGAAGCATTAAAACGTCGAAGGCGAAACGCGCAAAAGAAATAAGAAGGCTATCCGCAATCGAGGTAGCTTCAACGTATTTAGAAATAATGTAAATAATTACCTAAAAAATGGATTAATAAAGTGTTAGGCATTAGAAACGTGAACGAAGAAAAGTAGTATGTGGAAAATATGAAATATTAAACGGCGGGATAAAGCTACAAACGAGGAAGCTGGAGAAAAAAGTGATAATATTAAAAATGTCAATAACATATGAAATGGCGAGCGTGAATAGGATAAAAAAAAAATTATTGCGTAGACAGATTTGTTGGAAAACAACAAAGGGGAAGGATGAGAATAGAAGCAATGGACCATCTAAAAAAAGTAGACAGTTGAAGGAAACAGTCTGGGAATTGATGAAATGGAAAATGACGCTCCAAGTGAAATGGTCATTTAGCGTTAAAACCTGTCAACAGTACGGGGCGCAGGTTGTAACTGAAGTCACCTTCTGTCTAGTAAACTCGACTATCACACAGTGCTAGTAGAAAGGAAGCATGACTTTAGTACGTCAACATCGTACAAGGTGGTAATTTCCTATCCGTCGAGTTTGTTAGGTAAATCGGAACTCGGAAAATATAGGCGATAGAAAAAACGGATAAAGGTCTACTTGACGAAAGTGTTCCTTCTAATAAGCGCCGTTTACTATACGACACTAACAACAGACTATCAGCTGAATACCAATCTACAGCGAGTAGGCGAACATCTGGCGCCTTAAAAACCGGATATCCCTTCTGCCGAGGGAGTAAACCGTAACACTAATTATCGAAAATAAACCGAAATTCGAAAAGCTCCGGGGTTTTTTCTTAAAAGTAACACACTATCTAAAAATATATAAATTATGTACGCGCGTGTTTCCGTTCGCACTTGCGTGTATATTTCGCCGAGATGAAAATCTGTCGTTGAAGAATAGAATTACACACACACACACACAAGCATGAAAGAAATTTAGTGAAAACCATTTTTCGCAGTCGCAGAATTACGTAAAAGAAAATCTAATGTAGTATTTAACGCGAACGACTACAGGAAGATAAAAGAGTCGTGAAAAGAAGATTTATGCTTCCTGAAACTCGTGTCTCTGTTAGATTAATACGACCGTAGCAGAGCTAAACCATTACCTACGTACGCTGCGGTATCTGCTACGTGCTAACGGTTCGCAGGTATGCGAATTCGGATGATGATGATAATAATGATGATGTTTAGCTGCATATTGAGAAGGACGGGATACGTTTACCTTGCAGAAGAATGGAGTTGATGTAGCGGGTAATAGGCCTTTAAACGCATTCTACTTGCGTCGTTTTACGCACATTTTACATTCGCGATGAACCTTTACTAGTTACATCATTGCGTGTATATATATATATATATCTCGAGAGAGAGCTTTATCATTTTTCGTTGCATTCTTCTAAAAATAATAAGACTAAATATAATCATATTTACCTTTACAAGAGAAGAATGTATCAACGAACGGGTCTTATTTGAAATATAATGTTCAGTACTTAATAACTGTATCGTGCGTTAAAAAAAATCAAAGAACAGAATTAATTATGGTTTACAATGAGTTATGTTAAATCGAAATAAAACAATTATTGTATATATCATCATCGTCAATCACTGAACCGGTAGGTTCGTTTTTCCCATTCGGTCATGTTCCATGCTGTTGATTTGCATTAATTCTATGTTGTACATCCTCCGTATCTGGTATTTCTTGTTTTCCCTTCTATGATTTTTTTCTTAGTATTTCGCCATTCCTTATTATATGTTCCATCGTTACAACTCTTCTTTTCCCGATGGTATTCAATAAACTACGAGTTTCCGCTACCATTTCGAGAACGTGTTCGTTTTTACCTTTTTTTCAATCCGTCTTAATTTTAAAGGTTTTCCTCCGGAACCACATTTCTGCGCTTTCGAGATTTCATTTATCCTCCAGGTTTCGTACCTTTGCAACATTACTCTCTTCATGTATATACAAATTGACTAGTCTTTTCTTCAAATTCGTATCCATATTCCTTAACGTTGCATATTTCTGTAATAATAGCACACCGAATTTTTTTTTCAAATAACGTTTTTACGGAAAATATATTTAAATACGAATCATGTACGAAATCGTTACACACGTAACTACAACTATTGTAATCTCGCAGAATTTTTTGGGGAGTTATAACCAAAAATTTCATTTTTGACAAATATCGGAAGAGAACTACAATAATTTTATTTTTTTTTGTTGTGAATTTTAGAATTTTTCGATCGGATATTTTTTCTTAAAATAATTCTTTCATACATTAAAAAATATTTCCAGAAGATCCGATACCTTAGATCGAAATCGATATCCGCGATAAAAATTTTAATTATATTTACTAAATACATTTCTAAGCTAACGAACGGTTAATGCGATCTAGTTGAAATTTTTAACGTCCATTTAGATAAGTATAAAGGGAATAAAATCGACATTTTCAGCTTTATACGGTTTTGTACTGGAGTTGAGATTCGAAATTTTAACATTTGTAATTTATATATTTCAATACAGGTAATTTTTAATTACTAAATAAATTATAGATACGTACTAATTTTCATGCAAATTATGAGAGCATATATATATAAAGGAAAAAAGCATAGTGGACTGATTCGGCTGGCTACAAATTTATCAAAACTAAATAATAAGTGAAAAAATTAAGTTAAACTGTACCATTCGTACATTTCTACATACTGTTAATGGCTCGTTTCTTTCCATTATCCTATCTGACTCTTATAATCAACATTGAACTTTGAACGGTGAAAGATAACATTGAGCATCATGACCGTTTTGTATAAAAATATTCGTTAGCTTTCTGCTTTAATTCCTTTGACCTTACCACTGAGACTTTGTTAATTCCTACAGTACTCTAACTTTAGACGGTATTTTTCAAGGAACTTAATTAAACGGTGTTGAGCCCCTCCACCATGATAAAGTGATATTTTATACATACATATATATATACGTGCGCGTGTAAGTCTCCGTGTGAAAGGACAATATTATTTTTACTACATATATACAAATCCATATTATATATATATATATACACAAAATTATCAAAAGCTCTCTGTATATAATTCATAAAACAATATTGCTCATGAAAGAAAAACTTGTTTTAGTTAAATTTTACGTAAATGAACCATTTTTATTAGACGAACGTGATATTTTATAAATTCGTTTAAAAGTATGTTTGTATATATTGCTTGCGAGCACACACACACAAGCATATAATATAATGTGTGTGTGTGTGTGTGTGTGTTGTTGTTGTTGCGTATATACATATATATCCAAAGTAAAACCTTACCAAACGTTCGGAATAAAGGAGTCGAAGAAAAGCTATAATAAATGTAAATCCAGTTTACTTTCCCCTAGCAACTTCCAAGATTTTTTCTTTTTTTTATCAAAATCGGTAATTCTTTTCCGTAACGCACACAACCTGCAAACGCGTATTCGTAACTCTATATGGCCTAACTCCATTCTAAAATTTCTTCCTACTTTTTTCCTACATGCACTCGAGCATATATATGTATATTTTATTTATATAAATATTTATATATATATATATATATATATATATATATGTATGTGTGTGTATCAACAATATTATTATTCTTTACCGCTACTACTAGCGCCTTCTTCAATTTTGGAAATTGCGCTCAACAACCCAGTGGCTTGGTGGCAAGTTTTTAAATCCCTGTTTCCGAATTTATCTCTCCCACGCACATTTTATCGCCCTTATCCCTTTACTTTTACTTTAGATTACTACAACAAATTCAAGGGTAGAGAAATTCGGTGCACTTCAATTCTAGTTCTGTTACTACTTCAACAGTCACCATATTATATATATATATATATATATATATATATATGTGTGTGTGTGTGTGTATTAGTTCTTGTTCCTCTTCTAAAAACTTTTTTAATAGTACGATAGGAACAATTCTTTGGACACCTATATAAGACGAAACTAAATCTGTTGTTCCTACGTTTCCACTATGCCCCGTAACAACACGGTACCATTTTCTATTTTCAATCTCCTTCAGTTCTTTCTTTTTCGATATTCTTATCTCTCAATTAGTCTGAACAGCTAACGGTTGCCGATTTTCAAAATGTCAGTTAATTTGACCAAATTTATATATATATATATATATATATATATATATATATATATATATATATATATATATATATATATATATATATATTATATGAGAAGAACTAAGTATCGGTTATTACAAAATATTATAAAAGGCAAATTTTTTTACCAGAGATCAGTGGGCGTGTTCTGAAAACTCACGAATGGGAGAGATGCTGGTATGGGTGTATATCCATTCAATTACTCCTAACTGCTATGCCGTAAGAGACTGTAGCCAAGTTGATCGCTTACCTTCGTAATGTAGACGGCGGATAAAGAAACATAAATATATATATATATATATATAATTATGTATGTATGTATAAACGGAATATCGTACCTTAACGTTGTTTATAAAGTTTACTAGTTTAAAAATTCTTACCGGTACTTTGTCGTTTTTGTCTAGATTGACTTTTGACCCTCATCTCGTTTAATGCTACCGAATTTCATGTTGCAGCACGCTGCAGTGCCGTTGCCACAAACACTCGTATCGCTTATCGAATTTCACGTCTTCCGCTACTTTTCGAGTTTTACGGACACGAACGTACTTAATGTAAATAAATAAAAGTAGAAGTACAATCGTAATTTATTTCATGAAAATGAAGCACATAATACGATCGAAAATCTTCTGCGCTCGTTTATCTTGGAGTGCTTGTTAATAGTTTTTTTTTTTTTTTTTTTTTTGTTTCCGCGCTATGTACAGCGAGGCTTGGAGCGCCAAATTTAAATTTTGTTAAACAGGTTTACTACCTAAGCTTAACAAGAAAGGATGAAACGGATGGGGAATCGTGGGCCAGAATTGATGAAATATTTAAGGAAGAAGGTTTTGGGATTTTATTCTGTTAGGAGGTGGTGAATTGTAATCGGAACGTCGCATCTATCACAGGTTGGTGGGACTAATTTTTGGAATATGTGTCCATGTGTAAGTTGCGTATGACCGATCCGGAGTCGACACAGCACCACCTGATCCCTTCGGTCTTCAGGTTGAAACTTCCATTCGCGAACTGACGGTTTCATTGTGTGCAGGTGTGATGTACTCTGTTGTTCCGTCCATCTTTTTTGCCACAACCTATAAAATAGGCCCTTGGTTTCTTGCTTGATATCACTGAGTGGAATCTTAATACGCAGTGCTGGGCGCATTTTGGAAGCTTCTTTTGCTGCTAGATCGGCCATATGATTTCCTGGTATGTTTGCGTGGCCCGGAATCCATACGAAGGTTATCGCCGTTTGACGGTTCTGTACGATTGTATTTATGGAGTTTGCGATCGGATGATTTGATTTCCGTTGAATGTGATGTAAAGCTGCCATTTGCATAGTTTAAATGCATTTAAATACAAACTTATTTCATTTACACGAAAATTTCTCCCTGTTACTGCTTTGTATAGAGATGCGTGTAAGAGATTTCGGTATTTTATTCGATGCAAAATTAATTTTTAAATTCCACATCATGCACACAATTCGTAGGGAGGGGAAAATGTTGCGTTTAATTATTCGAAGCAGTCAGAATTTTTAACATATCGGAACACGTTTAATTCTATGTACTTCTTTAGTTCGTTCGCATTCGGAAAATTTGGAACCTCTGATGATTTAATAAATAGAATTGAAATTGTACAAAAGTGGTTTTTAAAGTTCATGAAGTATACATTTATTAGATCAGGTCATTTGTGTATTCACTAAGAAAAACTTCTTCGTCAGTTAGATATGTTTAGTTTACAAGGGCGGACAGAAGAAATGGCGATTCGACTCTTGCACAGTTTGATCCATGGTAAGATAAATTGTCCCACTCTATTCGAAAAAATTCATATCAAAGTTCCTGTTTTCGGCGTTTGCCCCACTTGTACGCTTAATGAAAAAACTAAACAGTACGCATGTAGCCCCTTTATATTCATTATTTATACTATACAACAATCTAAAGAAAAAATATCCCGAACTAGATGTATTTCACAATCATTCTGGAGAATTCTTACAAATCGTTAAGGGTTTAATGGCGTGAAGTTTGGCCACCCTGACTCATCTAAGTGATAATATTATGCGTGTGTGTGTATGTCAGAGTGTGTGTGCTCTTGCGTATATATTTATTATGTTTTCGTACCAATGTGAAAGTACGGAATTATTTGTGTGTATGTGTGCATATGTATTTAGGTTTGTATGCGTATGTATATATGAGTGTGTGATCTTCTAAGTAAATAAGTATTAATAATTTCGGTGCGCACGTGTGTGTGTGGGTATATTTATTGTTTTTTCTTATACTGTGCTGTGCAGTAATTGGCGAAAGCTGTAAAATTTAAATAATTTAATAAATAAATATGTAGTCGACTGCGATCGTAATTATCTATATCGAGCAGTTTAATATATGTTTATTCTTCTGTTTACGTCATATTCCACTGAAGTTTGGCGATCGACATAGCTGTTCCATCTTTGTCCTTGAACATGTACGCCAACTCTGTCGATGTCTTGTATCATCGACGCATATCAGCTCTCCGTGACATTTTACTCCTACCTATCTTCCGATGTTCCTCGATGACACCATTCGGGACAAGTTGAAATAAATAATACCTTTCCAGATTTCTATTTATACGACCGTAATATTTTTTCTAGAGTGCTGTGTGTATATCAGTTCTATTTGTTTCGACATTTTTCGCACCACATCTGTATTAATAATATGGTGTCTGTATGAAAACTTCAAAATACACACATGCAGCGCTTCAATCTTTTTTTTTCAAGTGTGGATATGAGATAGTATCGACAATACATTTGTACATAATTGCTATTCATTATTCACGATGCCTGTTTGTACGTAATGTACAAAAAAATCTGAACACGATTATGTTGTTTATCCTCACGATTGCTCGAACTATCTAGTATTCTCGAAATTTCGAAATTTTATTTTAATGTCCTATTATTTGTATTGTTTTATTCGAAATATATATATATATATATATATATATATATATATATATATATATATATATAATAGTACGTTGTATATTGTTGAGAAGCTGATGATTGTTTTCGTAAAACGGCATAGGGAGGAGATTCAGATTTGTTGAAAACTGAGAGGATATGCTCTTTCAGTCAAAGTCTCTGAGTCAGCCAGTACGCGCACCAACCACTTGTGTTCCCTTTTATCTGGAAAATAGTTTTTCTATTTTTTGTACCATCTCATTTCCACGCACCCTGTCGAACTTTTTCAACGACACGTACGTTCCCTTTTCTCTACTTCACGATTCGCGTGATAAGATAGAAAGGCATCTCTATTACTACCACTAAACTACTAGATTTACTATTACCGGCGCATGATGCGTCTATTGTCACTCGGATTTAAACGACAGATTATGGGAAACTGTTGATTGGACAACGCCTGAAGAAGCGGTTTAAAAATCCAGTTTATTCGCGTCATAATAATAAGGATGGTAATGATAATAAATACTTAAAGCTCGGTCGTCGATCGTGATCGCCGTTAGTTGCTTTAATATTATATACATATATATATATATTCGCATATTATAATGGAACCATCCCTTCCAATTTTATCGTTGTGCGCCGACTAACTAGAGAGCTCTAAGCGAAATATCTGAACTATTTTAGGAGCTTGTTGTCCCTGTTTCGATTCCAAATTCTTTTTCTATCCATCTTTATACATATATTATATATATATATATATATATATATATATATATATATATATATATATATATATATCTAACGTTCGTTATGCGCATATATACATATTTTTTGTATCAACAACAGACTTTATGCAGCCCTCGTCATTGTCCGAACAAACCGATTAGCGAAGAATGCCTACATTAAAGGGGTGTTTCGATGATTTCACGAAGTTACAATGGGGTTACTCTGGTAAAACGTCGCTGATATATTCTTTATACACTCCGTAACTCTACCGATATCGGAAATGAAGTCCCCTCCCCCCCTCTGATTCTCCTAATAGATGAATTCACATTTTATCGCGATTACTTTAAACGACGAAATTTTTTCTAATGATCTGGGAAAGTTTCGAAATACTCGTTTCCTATTTGCGTACAAACATATGACACATTCGATCTGATTGTAGTTAGTTAGGAAATCGTCTTTAATTAATATTGTTTAAATATGTATTATATATTATTTATTTAATCGTATCAATCGTTCAAAATTAAGTATTAAGCCGGAATTTAGCATCATCTAATCTAATAAGTAATGTGAGTGTAACCATGATGACCTTTCATTAAATCTATCGAATTTTACACGTATCTCGTATGTAACTAAAAACAATCTAACGACGAATCTGTGAGGTTTGTACTGTGTATATGGCCGTAGAAGAGAAATAATTTTTTTTCAATCCGCACGTAGGTAAATTTTCTCATGAATTTATTTTCCCGATAGTTAATTTTTGATTACAAAATTTCTTCTGCCAAATATCATTTAATTGCTATCCACTCTGTTCGATGATAAATATTCCCCCGTATACTTTAATTTACTCTAAGCCGTTTTTAGTTCGAGATTTGTTTGTTTGTTGTTTTTTTTTAATGAGATTTCTAGACCAGCTTTTATTCAACTATAGTATAGTGGTATAGTAATATATATTATTTTCGTGTACAAGTAACGAAAAATCAAAAATTTTTACGAGAATCACAGTCATTGTTAGAACCTTCCTAGGCCTAGTTTTTTTTTTTTTTTTATTCCCCAATCCGCACTTATACGGTGGGGCAAATGTATTAAATAAATTGTTTTTTATAAGGGTGCAGGAAACTAGTGTTCTTAATGGATAACTGTGTGTAAGTGTTGAGTAGCTGAAACAAAAGAACATTCAGTATAATACAAAATATAAATAGGAGTGTGTGGTAGTTTCCTGCAATGTGTAACTTAAAAATAGGATGGAATAAGGGATAAGAAACATAGTCCCCTAGACCATCAAGAATGTGTGTAAAATGAGTTTTGTGTAGTATATGTGTAAATATAAAAATGAATGTTGTACAAACAAAATATATATATATATATATATACACGTGCACATATATACATGCACATACAATTTAAGATAATGATTAAAAAAAAAGTAATATTGCTAAGATAAAGATCAAGCTAAAGAAAAATAAATAAAGGTTACGTCTAAATATCATACAGAAGAAAAAAAAATTATATTATCAAAATTAAATTTATTATAAAACAAGGATGAAGACGAGATTGAATGAAATAACTCAAGGAGTGCAACTGCAAACAAAGTAAGCTAAACAAAGGTATTCTTAAAAATACTGATAAAAAGTCAATTACGAACATGTTAACTATTCAATAAGGAAAGTGTATTTAATTATAAAAAGTAAAATATATATATATATATATATATATATATATATATATATATATATATATATATACTAGCAAACCCGGCGAACTCCGTTTCGCCACCAGATGGCTTCGTTTTATTTAACATTTCGTTTGTTGATTAAAAGATAAAAAAAAAATTTAAAGGAAAATTTTATTTCATTTTACAACAGTAATGAATTCATTTCGATTACAAAAATGAAGTGTTATTTAGTTGAACTTCTCTAAGTAAATGAAAGTGAATCCAAAGTAAATACTGAATCGAAGCGTTATACATGTCCGCAATTTTCGGTTTGGGTTTGAAATTTTTTTCGCGTTTTTTTCATTTTATCCTATAAATCTTATATAGTAACGACAAATTATAAAATCGGAATCGTTTAAAAATGTTTATGTCGCTCGCTATGCCTTGCCAAAGGTGGCAGATCATCGATTTTCGAAAATTCGTAGCTCGACAACTATCGATCGTAACGAAAAACGGTTTTCTGTTTCGAATTCGTCATTTTAATGTCTATCGTATCCGTATCGATTTTAACGGAATTTTTCCAAAATCGAAATTTTAATGAGTCACCCCCATACACCTCTAATTTTTTTTTTTAAATTTCGACGATGACTCGATTCAATAGGTTTCTTTACGACCATCGAATTAGGTAATAACAATTTTTTTCGTATCTCTAAACGTTAGCGATTTATATTCGATAACAAATTCGCTATATAAATATATATATATATATAACGATATATAGATATATAATTAACATTGGCCCATGCTAAATGCATTGTAGATTCGGTCGCCCAAAAATCGCCGGCAAAATTTTTAAAAATCGAAAATGAAATTTTCAACTCGCGATTTCTCGTTACCGGTTAACTTTTAAAACATTCACGTAATTACATAAATTATAGATCTCCACGTCTACTTTCTATTGAGCTCAACCCAAACCCCAATCTATCATGGGGGCCGCAAAAATGGCCCAAAACCCCAAAACCCTTTAAGCCCAATTTTCTCGGCGACTATTCGATATAAAAATACGGCGATACCATCGTTAGACGCGTATTTTAATGATAAATAACTTTCGTTTAAATAAATTTTCTAAATTTCGAATCGTTCTCGAATTATTGCGAAAAAATCGAAATTTTGAAAAAATTGCTAGGGTACCCCTTTCGAAATGTTCGGTTTGGGTTTGAAATTTTTTTCGCGGTTTTTTCGCTTGATCCTATAGATCCTGTATATAAATGACAAATTATAAAATCGGAATCGTTTAAAAATGTTTACGCCGCTCGCTATGCCTTGCCAAAGGTGGCAGGTCATCGATTTTCGAAAATTCGTAGCTCGACACCGAACACTGTCGAACGGGATAAAAAGTATCTTATGTCCGTCTCCTGGCTCTAAGCTACCTCCCTACCAATTTTCAGCCAAATCTGTTCTGCCGTTCTTGAGTTATAAGTGGTGTAACTAACACGACTTTCTTTTATATATATAGATATATATATATATAGGTACATATTATATATATATACAAATTATAAGAAAAACAATAATTGTAGCCAATGTTATTATTAATGTTGCATGAAACGATATAAATATCAATAAGTGAGGAATGAATATATTTTTTTAGGATAGGAACACTAGGAAATGATTCCAAGATATGCGGATCAATATTAAGGAACTAGAAATTCTTGACACAAGCAACGTCTCTAACAACTCTAAATTCTAAGATGATAGAGGTGCCAATGACAAAAAGATCCAGTGGCATGATATTAGATATAACATTAGCAGCAGAGGTGGGACAGGTTCGGTATAGGCATGAAATACTAAGAAGAAACTTCCTCTGGCACTTGATAAGAGAACATAAAACGTTTTTATTAATATAAACGAGAGAGCCATATGCATAAAGCGACTGTATCAGCCCCTTATACCAAATGACCCTCTCCCTATATTTAAACCCAAAAATATTAGGCTGCAATCTTTTCAACTTAAAGAATATGGAGTCGCATTTCCTGTGGATATACTCAATATGTGGAATAAAAGATAACTTGTGATCTAATATTAGACGAAGATATTTAAGACGATTTGTATGGTTAATTGGCTGATTTGAGATTAACTTTAAATTTTTAACAGAATGTACAATTCTCTGATCAGCAAAAACAATAAAATTGCACTTGTGTACAGGAAAAGACAAACCTAAATCACTAATTATATTTTCTAAGAATTTGCAAACGATTTCAATTAAATTAAGATCATAATGCTTGTCAACCTTAGCTATAAAACAGAGATCATCTGCATAGGAAACCAGTTCAAATTCCTTACAAGTAAAGGACAAAACTTGCTCCAATTTAAGATGAAGCCTGGAATACAAAATATTCCACAGTGTTGGTCCCAAGACAGAACCATGGGGCACCCCACACACCAGTCTTCTGCAATCAACAGAGCTACCAACTGCTAATGAAGCATATCTATTAGAAAAATAATTAATAATAGTATTTACAATGAAGAGATTAAAATTAAATTCTTTTAAAACGTCAATAATTGAAGACAATCTGCAGCTATCAAAAGCTCCCATAATATCGAAGGAAATGAGAACTGCAGACGAGCTAGACTCCAATGAGTGCTTTACACTAGAAACCAGCTTGTAGAGAGCATTCTCTGTGGAGAGACCTCTCCGGAACCCAAACTGATGACAGTGAAAAACACACTTATTGCCAGCTTCCTTTAACATGTACTCATTGATTACCTTTTCAAAAACCTTGCAAATAGAATTTAATAAAGATATAGGTCGATGTCCACTAAGAGTACGTCTTTACCAACCTTAGATAACATTTTTATATCGGTTAGTTTCCAAAAATCTGGGAAAAGTTGAAAACTTAAACATTTATTGAAAATAGAACTAAAGAAACCAGGAAATTCATCAATATATTTAACAACTTTATTATTAATTCTGTCCAAAGAAGCAGCTTTATTATAGAATTTAATAAAGATATAGGTCGATGTCCACTAAGAGTACGTCTTTACCAACCTTAGATAACATTTTTATATCGGTTAGTTTCCAAAAATCTGGGAAAAGTTGAAAACTTAAACATTTATTGAAAATAGAACTAAAGAAACCAGGAAATTCATCAATATATTTAACAACTTTATTATTAATTCTGTCCAAAGAAGCAGCTTTATTATTGGCAAAGCCCTTAATAATATTTGTAACCTGATCACAAGTAACTGAGGGAACAACTGAACCTAGAGTTGAAAGAGTAATGAGTTGTTCATCCTGTAATCGTGGAAAGAAATGATCAAGGAAAGCGCTACACTTATCCTTATCATTAGAAAAAGTTGAATTTCCTACAATGATATCTGGAATCACAATAGGCTTATTTTTATTAAAAATATATTTGTAGGGGCGACCCCCATGCAGTGCTATCCTGCACAAAATTCGTCCAAGAATCTAATTTAGATTTAGTAATTAGTTTTTTATACTCCAACGTTAATGCTCTAAGAGTAGAGTTATAAATAAATAAGTATACATTGTTTTTACATTTACTTTTTCTTTTCCTAAACAGAATTAATCCTTTCCTTCAGTAATTGAAGTTTAGGATTACACCAATCAACTCTAGGAGCAGTAAATTCAGACTGTGACAGGCTAACAATTCTAGATAGATAAACATTAAACTTAGAAACTGAGGTATTTAAGCTATGAAGATCAACAGACCTATAAATCTCATCATGTATGGAGGCAATATATTTTTTATTAATATTATCAATAAATTTTTTCCCGTTTAAAGCCTTGAAAGTGATTTTCAAAGGAGCAGGTAAATCGAGAGATAGGGTAGAGCAGATATTTTTGTGAGGGGTAAGTTCAAAATCATTCAGTGAAAAAGTAACCAAAGACTGTATTCTGCTATGAACAATGAGGTAGTCTCAATGATGCTCTCTCCATTATAATTAGAAAAAGTTGGTTTTTTGCTCTTCATGATTACCAAATCATTGCAATGCAAAAATTCAGTAAACATTAAAGAATTTTGTGTAGAAGTCTATACTCCATGAAAGGCAACCTTATATTAAAGTCGCCAATCAAAATGGGAAAAAGTAGACAATTAGCCTTAATGAAAGAATCCATTAAATCGATATGACGAAATTTAGGTTTATTTGGTGACAAATAACAAGAAATGAACAAATATTTTCCTATAATGATGATAATTATGTTATTTACGTTTAACAGTAACTTATGCTGAATGTTATCTTTTACAATAAAGGCCATCCTATTGTTAAAGTAAGAAATATATGGACGTTGAACAGAGAGAGCATCATGATAAACATAGGGTTCTGCAATAACACCTATGTCAGCACAACTGTCCCAAAGAGACCTGAAAAAAAGAAGCTGACAAGCATAGGAGTTATCAACATTCAAGTATGTAAGTTTAACCTCCAAAGTCAATTTTTGACCTTAGGTCTTCAACTGACTTAAGATAGATCGGACAATTTTTACTTAGAGTAACATGATCAATGCCCCCTAAACACTTTTGAATCATATCACTATTAGAAAGATTAATACTAATATTCTTAAAATTACACTCTTTTGAGATGTTAAAGTATAAACAATTAGTACATGAAGTATCCTTAAATTTAGTGTGAAAGTTTAGAAAATCTGCTTCTGCTTTACAAAACTTTTCGGTGTGGCCAAAACGACAACATTTTTTGCATATCCTCGGCACGATGGATTCTGCAAAAACAAGTGATTCCCAGTTAATCCTGAGACGCTTGTCCTCAGGCAGCTTCTTGT
Organism: Coronaproctus castanopsis; assembly: GCA_032883995.1. Classification (NCBI taxonomy): domain Eukaryota; kingdom Metazoa; phylum Arthropoda; class Insecta; order Hemiptera; family Monophlebidae; genus Coronaproctus; species Coronaproctus castanopsis. The sequence goes on from CM065053.1 coordinate 85,918,042, forward strand.
ATTGCAAAGGAGTAAGACGATCCGACTACCACGCTGATTGGTGACCTTGGTAACCGATGAAGGTGTTTCGCCAAATGACACTTGAAAATGCTGTTTGACATCATCTTCAGAGATATTGTTTGTACGAAAGATACAAATAGTAGGATCAAGTAGTTTCTCCTGGTGAACCTTAACGTTAGAAATTCTGTCACTAATAATTGTTGCCAATTTATCAGAGTCCGTCTTGGAGGCCATATTAATAATGGCAGTATTTTTATTATTTTTTAAATAAAAAGACACATTAATAGCCTCCTTTACAGGACAAATGTTTTTTTTTAAGTCACGATCAAAAACATCAACATCGTCACATTTAATAATTATTTTATTTTTATTTATAGTCTTTTTCTTGGTTACAACATCCCTGTACAAAGGTCTGATAACCGACACTGTAGTAGGAGGGGTATGCAGAACATCCTGCACCACCTTCTCAATGACTGTTTTTTTTTTTGTGCTTAAAATCCTTTTGATCGACTCCAAAAATCCAGCTGACTTAGCGATCACAGAATCAATTTTTAGTGATGTGGAAATAATTTCCTCTTTTTCTTGTTTTGTTACGCATTTCCCTTTAAACTGGGAACGAATGTTATTAGAAAGCTGGGCAACCTCTTTGAAGACCTCTTTAAAGAGATTGTCTAACTCATTAACCGAGTCCATAACTACCGATGTGGAAGGCCCCACATGCAGAACTTATATATAAAAAAAAATCAAAAAGTATGCGTCTACATACACACACAAAAAAATACACTTAATTTAACTATAAATACCAATAATAAATGGGAACTATTTTGTGTTAGATAACAACCTACAATTTAAAAATAAAATGATGGAACGTACTAGTTTAAACTTAGTCGATCGGTATCACAAAAGAAAAAAAAAACTTTTTCAACCGTAAATCCTAAAATTATACATTTTCATATACGAAATTATTTCGAAGTAAAATACAATTAACTGCGAATTTTGTGTAGATAACTTTTAATACGTTATTATAATAAATATTTCTATGAGATATTCTGCGCTGACTAAAAGTGCGTTTTATGAAATTTTATTCATGTTGAAATTCCATCGAACGATTAGTTATACGGTATATTACGACTTAGAGGATTAAAAAATAATCTGCGATTTATTTAAATTCGGAACGTTCTGGAATATTTTTCTTTATTAAAAATAATTATATATTTCTATAATTGAAAGAAAAAACATCGAAATATAAGACTTGTCGTTTTTTAATTCGTCTATAATCATAACTTATTTCGTAATAATTCTTTCTTTTTTTTTTTTTCAATACGTATAGTTAATTTCGTCGTGTATTTTTCATCTACTGCTGCAGAAAGGTTTATTCATTGGGGACATTTTGGATGTCATAACGTTCAATTTAAAAACGGCACTTTAATACAGACACATATATGTACGTATAAAATATAATAATAGTAATAATAATAATAATAAAATACGCTGATGTATACATTGTAGTTATGTAAACAAGGTCGTTAGGTCTGCACATATATATATATATATATATATCTATCGACCGTCTCACATGCGCCATATAAGCACGCATCTAAATTTACCACGCTTAGATAGCGAAATGTAATGGGTAATAAATATGTAAATAAGTTCCACTTTTGAAAAACCATATAACTAATACGTTTCGTAACGGGTTTATATTCACACTGGTCTTCTGTCACACACACACACACACATATACATAAATAAATTAATGAATGATGTGGGTGTGAGCGGTTGTTGATGTTAAAATATCACAAATGACACGGGGAGAAGGTATTAAGGATGACTCGTCAATTTAAATTCGTTCTGTGTTATAAAAATGTGAGATGTGTAATCGTTTACTTTTGGAAATAGAAAAGAAAAATATTATCCAGATAATTTCGAATTTAATTACCTGTGTAATTGTGAAGTGTGTGACGATAATTGTCAATAAAGTATAAAGTTTACCTCATAAATTAAATTCGATAACTTTTTATAATAATGGTTATATTTATCAATCACACTCTTCTCTTTCTCTCTCTCTCTCTCTCTTTATATATATATAGCATAAGTTGTCGTCCAACGTTTAGTACCTACCAGGACTTCTAATATTTATTTACTTTGATAATAAGTATAATATTTTGTTAAATAATTAGTTCTAAACCTCGATGAAGAGCAACAAATGCAAACTAGATCAGATTATGTGTGTGTGTGTGTGTGTATAAATGATCCACACATACATATATATATGTGTTATAAAAATGCACTTATAATTATTGTAGCAAAATAAGCGTTATACAATTAATCGGGGTATAATAATCTTAATAGTAATAACAATAATATAAATTTTCGGATGCTACTTTTAGACAGTGTAGAAATCTTTATAATACTGTAGGTCTTTGAAATTGTCGACAATAATACATATCGTACACGATAAAAATTCGATTTTTAGGCCCCATTGTTTATTTTTAATGTATATATATATATATATATATATAATATTATAACGATCAATCTACTACTTCTTTACGTAAATATAAAAGAAAGAAATGAGTAATAATCATTCTCTCCTGAACGAAACTGGCCGAATTATCGTAGGTTATTTAACGTTTTCACTCGCAGTGCATATACGGTACACGAATTTACGAGGCTGTCAAAATGTTCACTTTTCGTAATGAGGGATATTTGATGGATATTTCAATTATAAAAATATTTATATAATACATTATCCGTATTGAACCATTTTCTTCAACTACTTCATAGACTAAAATCTGTAATTAAGTCGACGAATGACGGTAACCATCTACGTAGAAGAAACGAAATTGAAACTAAGTGACGAACATCTTATGTACGACCGGAAAAACTTTTTTCTTTAAGGCTTCGGAAAGAACTAACGATAATTCCGACAAAGATTCTCGAACTAATGCGAAGGAACGTAATAGAACGTAAAGAACTAATGTTAGATGAAAATTTATTCCCGAGCTGATCCTATGACGTATACTTAATCGTCTGCGCGTCGAATGTGCTAGAACTATAATGCGAATTTAAGAATATAACAGAGGATTAACCATGTAACAATCGACGAAAAACGGCAAGATGGAAACCCATTTGTTTGACCTGACTGCAGTTTATACTGCCGAATGTGCAGCAGCAGTAGTACAAGACATCAATTTTAATGGACTTGGTTTTTTGTGGAAATTACCTTATTATTATTTCTGGACAAGCTATCATCCTCGATTGAAATATAAACAATCTTGCACGGTATTACGTCGGGTAAGTCGTAAAAAAATCCCTTCCGAAAAACAGAATAGTCGGCGATTCTGTCGGACGAATTGAAAAAATTGATGGATGTGTGATACTCAACAACCTATTTTAACTAGATGACTATTAATAGCCTCCTCCACCCGATAAACATAATAATAATATGTTACCCAACTCTCTTGCTTTCTACATAATACATATTTATATATATGTGTTCGCACATACACGCGTTTGTGTGTTTATGCGTGTTTGTATACACCTGTGTATGTTTACGTGCGTGTGTGTGTGTACAAGCTTAAACAAACCTTCATAAGAGATTCGAAAAATACAACCTACCGCAATCGTTCAATTTTATTTTACGATTTTCGACAAATTATTTATTAGAAAAAGAATATATTAAAACTTTCAAGGTCGTCTTAAATTTAAATTTTACGAGAGTACGGCTGTACTAATATCGCCTTATAATACCTCTGGCATCTTCGTGTACAAATCGTAATTTCGAATTTTGTGCCGTACTTAATATTTCATTATAATTGGAAAATCGTGTTTATTTTAATTTTAATTCAATTTTTCATACATAAAATTTCTGCTAACATTTTCTTTCGAATGAATTAGTACGGTTTTAAGTACGATAATTTATATATAAAAATATATACGTATTTATTTATTTATGTACATATATATGTATATATCTATACACTCTCTCACACGTATATACTAGAATGGGAAGGTTTCACGCCAGCGCCATTACTGCGTTTGAAATTTATCGACGTGGTTTGCATAATTACCGATACGTTAACGATTAAATAAATAAACCGAATAAAAGACGCTGAACGATCGGGTATACGCTTGTGTTAATTTTTATAAATCTTTCGGACGACTATCGCGAAATATTAGTTTAACTTTCCAAAAGATATTACGCAAGTTTTTTCGCTCTTTCCCGATTTTTTTCCTCAATTCCCTATCTTCGAAATTGGTCGAATTACTGACGGGGATTATCGCGAACGAGATAACGAAGATAGTCAAGTTAGCCGGAAAGAGATGAAATATATCGCCTTGATACGGTTTATTTACCTCCTACTGGCATTTTCCGATTATACATAAACAAGTCTAGATTTTCAATGGATCGATTATTTATTCAACAACTAACGTTTGAGTATTATCTTGTTTTCTAGATAAAAATGTTCTATCAACGAGCCAGGCAACTTTTGAGATATATTCGCTGCTTATTAAAAAACATGCTTTCCTTATATATATATATATATATATATATATATATATATATATATATGTATATATATATATGTGTATATATATATGTATATATATATATATATATATATATATATATATATATATATATATATATATATATATATAACGTATGAGTTTACTCGCATATTAAACATGACCAACGTAATTACCGGGTACAGGTTTAATAAACGACAGGTCTGAGAGTAAAGTCGTAGAAGTTTGTTTGAACATGAGCTCTTGTTAACTCCATAGGTGTCTGCTGTGTGCGCAATAAAATACCATCGCCTATTGCCATAAGCGCATCGACAAAGAAATAGCTAAAGTTCTTGCGGCCGTTGCATCTAAATAATATATTGTATTATATACATATACATACATACATATATATGCGTGTATATATATTTACTTTTCAACGAGAATACTACTCCTCAAGGGCTCATTTTCTTTTACATCATCAACTTAAACTTCTATGCATGTCCATCTTATTTTACTTCCTTTTTTTTTTTCTAACCGTTGACGATTATTCAGAAGTATATGTGTAATCCTATATATATATATATATATATATATATATATATATATATACCGCGTTAACTCCCACTCAAATAACATCTTACAAAATACAACACACACACACACAACATTATCATCGAAAAGAAACGGTATATCTGGAAGATGCGAAGCTTTTGTTATTACTATCCGAAAAAATTTATTGCACGCTCGTCTTGGACGTAGTCTATAGCATCTTGACAAGAGCTCCATCCGGTATGTTATGGTCGAGTAGTACTAGCGATGACCAATTCACCAGTCTCGTTAAATGAACAACATCGAAAAGACTACGACGGGTAGGTAAACATTTTTCCGTGAGTAATTTTATTTATATTTATATATATATATATATGTATATATATATATATATATATATATATATAATATAATATATATATATGTATTTGCGTGTGGTATTTACAAGCATATATTTATTTATTTATTTAGACAACAGAGAACATAATTTACCAACGATCAGAATAAATAGTTTCATCGTTGATCTTAAACACTTTTATGGCTTTCCGTACAACGGGCATATTTCACGACGCGACTCCGGACGTTGGTAATTAGTTTGAATAAAATACCAACACGATTACGCGAACGTATCGCATATTTATAACATTGGAACGATCATAATGGCAACGGCAATTCATTGAAATGATGAATCAAACATAAACATAATTTTCGTTTTTTTGTTTAATATTTAATTTCAACCACTGAAATCTTCTCGCTTTAAAAAAAAAAAAAGATAAAATAACTACTAGTTGCGGCAGAAAAATAAGAAAGTAAGTTTTTTTAATAAACCTTTCGGCGGCAGATTATCAATGAAATTAACGAAGTTAAAATATACTCGATTCTTCCGATTTCGTGATGCAGAAATCAATCGAGGACGCGAAAATAAAAATTCTTTGTAAAGATATTCCGGATAATTTTCGAAGCGTTGTTATTTAATAAATATTTTTAGATTTTCAGACGGCTTATATTCTACATTAATCGCGCGATTTTTTTTAAGTAAAATCACGGAAGTGACATTAAAATGCGATCGCATTTAGCATTAATCCGTAGTTTTGCTTCTAATCAACAAAAGTTAATTTTCGTCGGTATTTGGTTAATTCACGCGGTTCGTTTTTATCTGCGAATATCGAGTTTACCGATCTTTCAGCTTATTTATTTCCATATTTACGTATGTTTGTACTCTTTGCTGATGTTTTGTTTCTAGCCATTATTTCGATCACTTACGTTTAGAACTCCGACATCGCGATGGATAACTGGATTGCTTTCATACCATCTATGCTATTTTTTTTTAAGAATATTATTCCGCATTCGTCGCATACTTTGTGTGTTGCTCGGTTTAGCACAACCCCCGCAGTTGACATCCCCTTAGCTTCATATAGGTTTGATTACTTGATTATAAAGTAAAAGTTTACGTGCTTCTTCGGTTTAATAACCGATGCATTTCAGCCATTTTTATATAGCCTCCTTTTTCTGTTGGCCATGTGAATTCTCCACGTCTGCTTTTCATCTAAATACATGCCAAGGTATTTGGCATATACGTCAATCGGTACCGTTTCTACATTTATCCTATATATATATATATATATATATATATATATATATATATATATATATTCGTCCCTTATTTCGTCTCGCTCGTTTTGCTGGTTAACTCCCCATATAAACCGCGCCAATAGAAGTTTCACTTCAAAAGTTGTACTAAACTAAGTGATTCGAGACTAAGTAAAATACGAGTAAACTAAATATCTTCACATTTTTTAAAAATGCCTCGATAATATTTCATATACGCTACTACTTTTCAGACGACTGTCGATTGTTCAACTTGAATATTATGAATATTATTATTATTATAGTAATGTTAAACATAAATATTTTGTAGAATTGTAAGTTTACTCGGTCGACCAAATATCCTTTTTTAAGAAAATAAACTAATTGTCCCATATCTAGACTGTTGTTCGGAAAAAAATCGTCTCTCTCTTCTTCACTATTTGAATGAACCTTACTATCTCTTGCTTACACCCGGCAGATAATACTTACTGGCCGACTCAAATCGCATATCCTTTAAATGTTTCCACCGTTATCTGTCCCTTTCCGTAACGCGTTATACGATCAAACCGAATCCTTATCTATTCCTTTCCCCATAAACGTACGCGTTTCTTACTCGAAATGCGCGCTTTTACATTTGTCTATATAAGTTCATTCGTACTTTAGCGATATCAGCTATTTTCAATCCACCGCTGAATGTAGTTCTCTCGAACTTTATTTACATCATCAACTCAACCTGTCAGTGGTCTGCCTATTCTACGAGTTCCGTCTGATATCCACGTTGTCATTTTATTTGCAACGAGTTCCGGATGTCTTGCCAGATGGCCAGCCCCATTTCCATTTCGATTCTTTTATGCTTAGTATTATATCCTTTATTCTTGTTGTTTCTCTACTTCATTTATTTTCTTTATATGCATATATTTAAAATAAAAAAATTAAATTTTCTGTTAACGTAATAAATCGAACAAATTCTCTATATATTCTGAAAAAGCGTTTTAATTTTTAAATAATTTCGTTTGAAAATCTACTTTACTGAAAAATATGTTTTTTTTTTTTTTTTTTTTTAAATACGATCTTTCCTCGAATGAACAATAAGTGGTATCGATGTTTATCGTTATTAAATCGAATACTGCCCGATGGCAAAACTATATACGTTTTGAATTATAGAAAATACTTAATTAATTTAGAACCGTTGCGGCAATTCCATTTTGCGCGTGTCTTTCGCGTTTTCAGAATTGCGCGGCGTTTTCCTTAACACGGCTAATGGATTATATAATCCTAACACTTTCCTTTATCGTCGGTATATCGAGATCCTTTATACGAGTCGTCATTTCGGATGTACCGTGGTGATTGAACTATGTTCCGTAGAATCTTTGGTTAGAAACGCGGGATAATTTTGATATTTGAATTACTGGCCGTTGCCCGAATTTCTATTCCCCGCGTTCGTTTAAGGATAGTTTTGTATACGATGGGATTTTACTTTCTAACGAAGGTGACACGAATATTTCGCTCATTAGCCAGTTCGTACTTGAAGATTCTATTAGGATATAAGCTTTCCAAGTTAAAACGTCTTTAATTGCGCGTTTAATTAAAATGAAAGTTAGACTGTACGCGATTTGTTCTTATTTATTTTGTTATATATATATATATATAATAAGATGTTGATTTCGTAACCCGGAAGTGACGCTGAACGATAACTGGAGAACGTTAACGATGGCGACGTTTGTTTAATAACAGTTGAAGAGCTTTTTTTACGAGAAATGAAAACGTAATTAAACGTAGATGTTGACCCGATATATTATACATTATACGTATGTGTGTGTGTGTTTGTGTATATTGTGCGCCACCTTTTTACCGAGTAAAACAGGATTAAAAATAGAAAACGAATTAGATGGAGTAGTAAATGTAAATCCCTAAAATAAATTGCGAAGAAAGAAAAAACTAAAAACTAAACAGTTCGTAAAATTATTTTTATAGCGCAGATAATATTAATATTAATAATAATAATAATAATAATAATAGTAATAGTAATGATAATAATGGCCAGACTATATAAAAATAAGGGCAAAAAGTCAAATACCATCTACCCGAGTGATTATGACGTGTCGCGGGTTGGTTTTGCCGGTATTTAATTAAGAGACGCGGATAATGAAAGTAATAGACGAAGATGATAGTGTCTAAACAGACGAACGTTAAACAAAGACGGACGACAATTCGTCGCCTTTCAACGGTTAAAAATTACGAATAAAAACGAACGCCTTTGTAAATACGGAAGAAGAATACTTAAAAATTCGTTCGCTTCCTAGTTAGAAGATGTTTTTTCATTACTGTTATTCACTTTATTCGGAATTTAATTATTTTATAAAATTTCTGATATTTTATTTTTGATTTTTTTTTTTTAAATAAACAAGTGTAAATATTAATATTGAGAGAATACGGAAGAAAAACTAAGAGAGTTCAACAACTTTTCGATCTATTTCACATTATTCCAAAATATTAAACGGAATTTTTAAGCAACGAATCCATCCTAGAGATGGAATGATATACAATAGATAAGTGTATATATACACATATATGTGTGAATATATATATATATATGGATGTACATACTTGTGTATATGTGTGAGTATACATAAGTAAAGTCCCCTGAACTTCAAAAGATGCCTTAGCTGTATTCGTAAACTCTCCTACATTAATTGACAACCGCCTAAACGACGCCCTCCAGCAAGCCTATACCGATTGTCAGTCATTGATTACCCGATCTACCCCGTTCACTATATATATATATATATATATATATATATATATATATATATATATATTTCCACTGTGTTTGACATGTCGCAAGAAAACGTTGAATCCAAGCTTTGGAACAGCAGATGAAAAACAACATCAATTCAAATACCAGCATTGCGATTTCAGCAGCAGCTATCATATCGGCTTAATTTCGCATAATCGGCATGGACTTAAATAAGGACAGTACTCATACTTGGAGTCGAGGGAGTTCAGAAGGAGGATATATATATATATATATATATATATATTCGTGAAACTCGATTCGGGTATAACTTAACTACTTACACGAACTCCACAATTTGACCAAATGAATCTCGGCTTCTTGCTATGTGGACTAATTCCGTTATTTTTGTACTTCCAGTCCATTCCTTGTTGTTCTGGAGTCATGAAGTCTTTTCCCATTGTTATAGTTTGCAAAAGGTGAGACGCTCGTCATCGTAACGGTAACGAAACTACATACAGTTTACAGTTTTGAAGTGAAACTTCTATTGGCGCGGTATATATGAGAAGTTAACACGCAAAACGAGCGAGCGAGACGAAATAACAGACGAATATATATATACACACATCAACCCCTACCTATCAAACCACGTTTTGTTGCATGAGGGTGTTTTTACAAGGTTACGGATATATATATATATATATACCCTGCATGACCGCGCCACCAACATTCCGTCGTCAAACCCATAAGTAGGCTTATTCCTTTATATATATATGTGTGTGCGCGTGTATGTGTGTGTTTATATATACACATGCGCGCGTAAAATTTAAAAAAAAACTCTGTATCGAATTTAGTTAAAATATCTTTACGTTTCACTTCTTCCCTACGCTGCGAGGCACAGATGTTTTTTTTTATTAATAAAGATTATCGTATAATCTTTAAAAACCTAGTTTAATATGAACGATGTATTATCACAGAACAATAATAATAATAATTCAAATCGAAAAACCCTTATAATTACAAGGTGAATCAAAATTGAAAATTATGCATGTAAGTTCACATCCGCTTCAGCGAACAGGGAAGCCGGAGGAAATAGCTAATAAGAGAAAACCTGCTCGCGCATATTCCATCATACTATGTTAGAAAAGATCGATCGCAGCGCTGCGCAGTATTCGGAAACTTTCGGCGCAATTAACAACATAAATTACGCTGGCTTACCTGGAAAAATCATGTTATTGCTAAACGTAAATACCGAAATATTTATTGGCTGATGCGCAAATATTCAACACTGTCGTATGAAAATAAAGTATTACTATATAAAACAGTCTTGAAGCCAATCTGGTCATATGGTATCCAGATTTTGGGTACAACGAGCAACTCTAATTTAGACATAGTACAAAAATTTCAATCTCAAGTATTGCGGAATATCGTATCAGCGCCATGGTTGACGACATACAAAAGGACCTCCGTATACCGTCTGTTAAAGAGGTAGTCAAAAGCTGCGCTGGAAGATACTTACATCGACTTCAAATCCACATCAATCCACTAGCAGTCAATGTTCTACGTAACGGCGTGCAATTCCAACGACTGAAGAGACGCAGTCAGATCGAATTGGGAAATCGACCGTAGCGGTCAACTAGTTTATATATTATATATCATATATTATATTATATTGTATAATAATACTAAGATAAATTAAGGGATAACGACCGTTGGGAAGTGTCCCGTTATAGCTTTTAAACAGATCAGTGCTGCCTATTGTTCAACCGAACAGATTGCACGCATCTTTAAGCTTTTAAAAAAAAAATGTTATATCCGATACGTGATTAAATAAAGATAAATACATTAGGTTAAATGCAAGTATTCGATAAAGAAAGAAAATACGAAGTCCTAGAGCAGAGGTCCGACCAAAAATGCTGGAGGGTTAGCGTCGTCACTTTTTCACGATTGTTGGACAGTATTTTCGTAGGTACGATTAAGAAAATCGACAGTTATTCAAGTTAGTAGTAGATGATGTAGTAGTAGTAGTTTTTTTTAGCAGTTATCTCTACTCACGTCATAGACCACCTCGAAAGCCTTGAAGACCGGCGAGAAATAATTGCTTCACAAAACTTTAGAGTTTAAAGCAACTACAAAAAAGTCGATAGATAATTTCGGACTTAGAGCCACTAGGAAGACGCGTGAAAAAAAATATTCTAAAATTAACTCTGAGATTCGGGTAACACGAAGAAGCAGAACCCTTTTTCTGAATTTTTCCGAACTAGTTAAAAGCGTACAATTATATTAATTATAATTGCGTCGTCCGGTTATAATTAAATGAATTATTACGTGTAAAGATTTTTAAAATTAGATCGATATTTTTGTACGTGTAATCGATATTCGCGCATGTAATTATCATCATTATTAAATTATTCATAATTTTATAATAAGTAATAGTCGACCTTTTTATACTAAAGGTCTCGTAGTTTATTTTGAGCGATTGAAAAAGGTAAAATATACAGAAATAGTAGCAGAAAATATTTAAAAAGGAAAAAAGGAAGAAAAAAATTAATCGTAGAAAAACATCGGTTTAGAATATTTAGAGAGAGGGCGACAAAGAGGTAGAGTGATGCGAAAGAAAGAGAAAGAGAATATTCAGAAAAAAAAGAGAGAAAATAAAAATTAAGTAAAATTATATTATACAAGAATGCTAAAAATCAAGTAAAACTGATCCACACCTCATCATATTTATATACATATACATGCACGTTATACACATATATTATATATAATTAATCTTATATATACACAGACATATATGTAATACGATGTCGCGGTGGCATAGTTGCTAGAATGTCAACTGAACGGACAAGAATTCGAGACCAACTCGCGACGTAAAAAGTTTTTCATCATTATGTAGTTCTTAATTATCACGCAGATGGCAATTGCACCCCCACTCTGTATTTATGTATAAAAATATTGCCTTAATTGCCAGTCTATTTTATACTAAAAAAATAAACCGTACAATGACTAGTCACGACGTTCGGCAACGAACAATACAACAATGATTATATATATATATATAGCGTATGTGCGTGAATGTACGATGAATACAAAAAAAATGGGCATTATCTGTTAATCCCATAAAGGTGCAATTTCAGTGATAACATTTACAAAGCTTTCCGAATTTGATGAGACTTATTTATGATTTATATCCGTAGTAAACTATTGCATTCTTTACGCATTAAAATTATATATATATATAATGTTGATGTATCGAAGAGTTATGATTTTATGAATTAATAAAACAAAATAAAAATAAATTTAATCATTATAACAATTTTTTATTAATGCAAAGCTTTTCCATTATTACTTCATTAATATTTTATTGTACATGCTTGATAATGACGTAATTGTCGTAAAGCTTTATATATATATATAAATACATTATTTAATCATTACAATAAAGAACTCTCATGTAGAATATAGTTGTTTTGACAGATATTTCCGTTTTTTAGACGTAGGATGTTCCATATACAGTATGAAAACGTAATAATTTGGTTTATGTATATATATATATATATATATATATATATATATTCTTAAATATGTCGCGATGGCATAATTGCTAGTTTGCTCGACGGTCGAGGTTTCGAAAACAACTCGTGACAAAGAAAAGTTAGTAAAGTTTTTCATCATTACGATTATGACGGAGAAGGCGGTGTCACCCCACTCCGTATTACATCGTATGCACCCGCACACCTGCGTTGCGTATAATTAGTAATAGTAGCCCATTTTGTACGTAAAAATAAACCAAGACGTTCTGGGCAGTCGACGATAACGATAACGATTTTTTTAAATACACGATAACGATTTTTTTTTAATACACGATACGCATTTCGAAAATTGACAAATTTTATCTCGACCAAACGTCCCTTATTATTTACAAAAAATAATGAGGGTTAATTAAAAAAAATGAACACGGTTTCGTTTAACAATTTACGCGTACCGTATAGAAGACATCAATGTCTGAAAGAGTTTAATTCTCCGGCTGAATTATTCGACCGAGACTTCATCGGCGGTTTTCTCCGGTCGAATATAATTCCTCTACAAATTATTACGAAATTCGGATATATCCGCGACAATAATATATTCGCCTTTAGATCGGGCTAATCGGAAAAATAAACCGAAACAAGGTAAACCACGCAACGAACGATATACAAAACCACAAAATGTATAACAATGTGTGTCCGTCTTTTACTGTTGGTTGTTAAGGCGACAGAATGTCTTCCTTTCGTTTAGAAAAACCACAATTTTATACGTGGTTTTTTCAGTTGGCCATTACTAATAAAAACCAAAAAAAAAAAAAAAAACAGAATTCCGACCAATTCTGATTTCTTTATTATTTTCGTTAAAGTTTGTTTGATTATTTTTTGGTTCGCTTATTTATTTTTCCATCTTTTATTTTCCCGGGCTTTACATTCAACATTTAAGTACACACCGAACAGAATGATACGGCAACGCTGTAAACTTCCAAGCAATGTACCCACACACGTACATGTATGCACGTACAGTGCAGTACGATTATATTAAACATATTGCGGTTTTCGTATTCTCGGAGATTATTTTTAATTCCTCCACGAAACAAGAAGTAGCAGCAACAGGTTATTCGGTTGATTGATTGGAGGCCAGTAATAAGTACGCGATGCTGCGAATAGTCGTATGCGGAGGCCGTGAAATGAAGTGAACGAATGACACTCTACTAAAAGTAAGAGACGAATAGAGAAATTCGTTCAAACGTGAATTTCTATAAGTCTCCGATCGGAGTTTGGCGATCGGTAATGTCATTTTCATTCTTTATCCGTGGCCATATTTTATAATTCCGCTCGTGTACATCGGCGCCATTATCGGAGATCCATTCCCCTGAAGTTTCCGTTTGCCTACAATTTCTGTATGTAATTACAATTGCACACCGGATGATATCGTTCATTTCTACGAATATGATCATAGATGATTTTCATTCTACAGCTCAGACTTCTCGATTTGTTATTCTGTCTGTTCGCGGAATTTTTAACATTCGTCCGTATGTAAACATCTTGAAGACTTGTATTTTCCTCTTCTGACGCTGTATGTCTAACTTTAAACTCCGTACAAAATAATGGTAAAAACGTAAGTTTTAGCTAACCTCATTCGTAAATGCAGACTTATATTTTTCTTTTAAATAACTTCTTGCAGATAAAAGTTGACCTAGGTTTTTTTCTATCTCTAATTTTCATATTCCGATCGATTTCTTCGCAGAACCGAGTACCCAGATATATGTAACTTTTGCCAATTATTTTTCGATTTCGTTCGAACTGACGTAATTACTGGCTGCAGAATCTCGCGCCTATATTTATCAATCAACGTCCATTTTGTTTTAGCTGCGTTTATATCCAAATTATAACTGAGACTAACTTTATAAACTCGACTACGCCAATAGTTACAACAACCTGTACCCGGCAGGGCCGTAATCGATTTAATAGAAACGAAATTCGCACCGCATTCAAAAAAGTAAAGACGTCATCTGCGGTCACTCTATTGTAGTAGTACCAACACCATCATCCCGAGTAGCGGCGTATATATAAATATATTCGATAAATTCATCACCGTACATGTATAAAACACATAATGCACCCGTACTCCTGAAGTCTCTTAAAAATAGCTTTATTTTATATTATTTAATGTAGCTTATAAGTATCAACTAGTACATACCCTATTTAAGATAACCGACGCACATAGCAATCGATGTAATATATACATATATGTTATGTATGTAAAGTTTCATTTTCCAGCTAATTTATGGATTTTACGATATTTTAAGACATCCAGGTTGAAATTCCGCGGTGAAAATAGAGGTATGTTCTAATGGTGTGGCATTCTCTTTAGATTCTGCACTTCATACAGTCGAAATATAGGAAACTTTAGCGACAGGCATATTCGAAGCATATACATGATATGACTCTGAAACACAAACAGATTTATCTGTAACACATCACAATAAATCTACACAATGATTAAATATAAAATAAATGGTATTAGACACTCTCCGAAAATCGCATACACAGACGGAGAAAAATCCACAGCAGACGGTGTCAAATCACAAGCAGCCTACTTCTATCAAATTTATAATATATAAACTCAGTCCGTCTAGGCGATAGCTGCACTCCCTGGAAGCAGCGCTGTATGGAATCATGTATTGTATTCTATACATCAGATCAGTTGCACATTCACACCGAAAAACATTGGTTATTACAGGCTCCCTCTCCTCCTTACAATTAATATGCCGTCAAGACGACAAAAAAAAAACAATAATAGAAATTCAACACAATTTACATACACTACATAAGGAAGAATATGAACTATACTTTTTGTATATCTCAAGTCACATTGGGATGCACGGTGGTGCTGATACAGTAGACCTTCAAGTTTGGTCTATGATATTTACACCAATACCAGAATGCTCATTAGTAAACAGGAATGCACCACCGACTCGACCTCACAAACAACTTTCCTGACGAGCATAAAACAAACCATTGGACTTTGGTGGCCTCCAGATGGCACAAGCAGAAATGAAATTACAACAGTCTTCCTAAATTTCAGTTTTTTTTGTTTTTTTTTTTTTTTAAACATTAAACGTAAACGATTTGTATTTATCAGCGCAGATTGCTATTCGGCCATTACTTGTCACCAGACCGCCTGTTTCTTATGCAGCTTAGAGAAACTTCTTATTGCTGTTTTCTTACTGGACCTTCCATTTGCAATACTGATTGTGTATTCTTAGAATGCCCTTCTTTAATATTGTCCCTTCTTCATCTTGATAATTTACATTTATTTCCGGACATAGCGATATTTGTAGAGAAGTTGTACACGTTTATAGAAATGTTGGTTCGTACGTACAGTATCACGTATTGGTTAAGCTGTAAAGGTGTCCCTATTAAAAAGTAATAATTATATATATATATATATATATATATATATATATATATATATATATATATATATAAGAATTGATTACGATCAGATTTTTATTTCTTGAATACCGTCGTGTAAGCGTTTCAATTTGCACCTTTTAATAACGACTACAAATTAAATTATCGACAATTTTATCGTAATGACAGAAAATTATCGATAAAATTCATTCCTTCGCTTCTAGATTATGCTCAAATCTGTCTCATTTATGGAGTATTGGTAATGTAAAATATTTTTTTTTTTTTTAAATAATCTAGTGGTTTTTTTTCTAATTCACGTTCGATAATAGGTCTACACTTCTTCGCGTAGAAACTCGACAAAAGCCGCAAAAATGTCGAAAATTATCGTTATGAAATGAATTTCCGGAGTAGTGGGAAAAGATGGGTTTTTAACGCGAGAATAATTGAGAAACGAAAGGAAATTATTCATATACGCGTAAGAAGGAAAACTCGTAGCGTACGGCTGGATAACGAAGAAAACAGAAGAAGTTCTTTTATCGGCTTAAGAAGATACACATTCTAGACTAGATTAGCTACAAGAAAAAAATAATGCGCAAGTGTGTACGTGGTGTCTATTTTACATGAGGACTTTAATGACGCTTTAATATTATTTCAGTCAGTCGCCGGCTGTATACGGCAATTAAATATACATTAATAGACTAAAATGGTAGGCGGATGGATCGATCCGAGAGAGAACGCATCCGTTATAGAAATAAAGATAGGCTAGATAGTAGACGGATTGTACGTGTAGTAGTGTGTAAAAGTTTACACGAAAATGCTTAACTATCGCCGAAGACGTTGTAACGCAGGACACGAGAATAGATTTATCGTATTACACCGACCAGATGAAAAATGTTACGGACAAAGAATAAAAATAAAAAAATAAGTAAATGAATAAATAAATAAAAATACAAAAAAAAAAGGAATACGATTTTACGAAGTATAAAAATTCACGGTCGGACGCTGGAAAAAATGAATTAAGAAACTGAAAAAGAAAATGATCTCGTCCACATTGACCTTCGACATCGGAACAGAAGAATGCCGACAGAGCCTAAATTACTCCGCGGAAGTTACGGACGGCGGAGACGAGTAAATTAAACGGGAGTTTAGTCGTTAACGTCTAAAATAATCAGTCAGCCGCTACAAATAGCAAACGAGAAATAGGAAGATGATTAAACGAAGGTAGTCTGATTTAGTAATAATCGTATCTTAAATTGTGAATGTAGTTCAAAAATATTCTATTCTACAACGTTTAACGTCTTTATTTGATAATTAAACAAAATCATCGAGAGAAAAAAAACGGCCGTTATAATGACGAGAATTATGAACATAATAATGATAATAATCGAATCAAATCAAATTTATTTGAAAAATGCTTCGAAATGCGGCATTTATGGATATTCAGCTGGTCTTGGACAGATTGTGGCACGAAGAAATATTATTTAAAATCATAAAGTGGCTACCCTATCAATATTACCCGCTGATGATGATCCATTTACGTGCCGTATACTGCTACGATGCCAGAGGCACGGACATGGAAGCTATAGTTGTTGAAACATGGCGCCGTTTCACGTAGGAACGCTACTGTTGGACCGGTTGCATTTGGCTGCAAAAATCGTTGTAATGCTGGAATACGTTCGGCCTTGTACTTTTGGCAATGTAGCGGAAGGTGTTCTATTGTTAATTTAACATTTCTACAGGAACAAATCGGTGGTGATTCTCTTCTGATCAAGTGACTATGAGTGAGAGTCGTATGTCCTAGCAATATACGACGAATGACTATTAGATCGCCATAAATTAGTATCAGGTTTGAATGAGCGTAATTTGTTTGTAGTTGGTGTTGATAACCACAATATATTCCATTTCGCGCGTAGTTGTTCGTTTATTACGCTGCGGATATCTTTTGGATCTATTGGAAGATCGAGAGCAGGCCGCATCCGCCTCTTTAGCTGCTGTGTCTGCTAGATCGTTCCCAGCAATGTGACTTGGAACCCATATAAATAATGGTTGTGGGGAAAGACCGGTAGATAGGATGCCGATTATTTCCTTGGCAACTGGATGCTGATTTTTGCGCTTATAATTACCGATGCTGATGATTGCTGAAAGAGAGTCGGTGGCAATGATAGACTGCTTAGAATTTCTACCAACAGAATCTTGTACATAAATTACAGCTAGTTTTATAGCATAAAGTTCAGCCGAGAGGATTGAAAAATGTGGAGGTAGTGGAAATCTGATTATTATTATCGCTTGAGGATGCTACTGCACATCCTACACCAGAATTTGATTTTGAATCATCTGTGAAAAGCAATTGATGGTCGTTTATCGATCTAATATACCTGAAGGATTGTTGCGAAGATCTGTTTTGGAGTAACGAAAGATTTATTTACATATTTAGTGAGATCCACGGCGGCAATGCAGGCGTATAGTTCTGATAAAGAATAGGAACTTCTACTTCGATGTCTTTGAGTACTGATATTGCTTGTGTCCAACGACTGTTCCTGGATTTACCACTAAGATTCATTGCAGATCTACGGATTGATTCAGACAAATTTGGAGTGTACTTCTTATGTGTGTGTAAAAATATGATATAAAGTTTGGAACGGCGAAATTTGAGTGATGTTTCGCCGAGTATCATCAGTTGGCTAGCGGAGGGAGTCGTTCGAAAAGCACCTGATTCTCAAGGCAGAGTGGTTAACACTTTCTAATGATTATAAAATAGATCCTTTTGCATTTCCATAAACTACAGCACCGTAGTGAATTTTTGGGCGAATTACTGTCTTGTATATTATAATAAGTGATCTCGTGGTCGCTCCATATTGTGTATGAGCTAACTTTCGTAATAAGTTTAAGTTTAGCATACTTTTTTTTTTTTTAGCATATGTATGTGAGGCTTCCATCAAAAGTTAGTCCCAGATACTTCACTGTAGTAGGAGATGAAATTATTTTGTTATTTAAGTAAAGAACTATATTATGAATACAATAGCGTTAACTGTTAAGGTGTATATATATATATATAAAAAAGGTATTTAACATTCTTCATTATTCAATTATTCATGTGTTCGTGATTTCGTTAATATGTTTTGTAAATATATATTTCTTCTTCTTCTTCTAGTGGTACATTACTACATGGTAGGAAGATAACCAAATAATCTTCAAATAATGATGCTCTTATTGGTGGTACTATCTCAGTTAAGATATCATTTATGGAAATATTAACGGACTAAGGATACCACCTTGCGGAACACCATTCTGTAGTGTTCGCGGACTGGATAAAGTGTTACCAAGACGAACTTGGAATGTTCGGTCTTTGAGAAAACTGCTAATGACCATTGGCAGTCTACTTAGAAAATTCCAGTTGTAAAGCGAATAAAGAGTTACTTAAAAAATCGAATGGTTATGGTCAAACAAGGGGATCAATTTTCCGGGAGTCTGCCAAGGAAGCATATTGATACTTATCCTTTATTCAATATTTATCGCGGATTTACCAGTCAGGGCAACTAAGGATAGTAATAAATCAACACATAAATTACAAAAAAAAACGCCTCTGAACGATATCGAAAATTTGATGGCCGATTGGAGTGATAAGAGTAAACGTAAATAAATCTACCAATATTAACTTTGCTGTAAAACGTTCTTCCCTTCAGTGATGCTCACTAACAAGGTCATAGATAAAAAAAAATAGTTAAATACCTAGGACTGAATTTTGACAAAACTTTGAAAAATCGTATATAAAAATCAAACGAAATGAAATGGAACTTAAACATAAAAAATCTACCGGGCGATAAGGAGCTCCAGTATTCGATAACAGACTGACGTATGGCGTTTGTAATATGGTGCACGGCTAGCGTTTCTAATCGTGATATAATGCGAAGATTTCAAAATAAAGTTCTCTCCGAGCAGTTACCGAAGCTTCCTGGTACGACAAATACATTCACTCTCATGGTGAAACAGAATGCGCGGATAAAATCATTAACAATTGCGCGATTAAGCCGGTATACACACTCGCACGCCCCATAAACATCTGTATACACTTGCCTGTTCCAAAAAGACAAAATCAAAAATACATTTAAAAATCTATTCACATATGCGTGAATAGTAGCTACACAATTAAAACTTGAAGAGCTGCGCTGAATGAAAATAACATCTATATATAATCCTTACGAAAGATTCCATATAAGTATAACGTCCCAGCATATTATACATGATTATATCATTTTATTAAACGAACAACTGTCCTGGGTACAGATAAAAAATAAAAAGTTTCGGGACAATTATGCATTTGGTCCTCTAAATAAAATATAATGCGCCAGTTTTTTAGGTGAACGTTTTTAATTAAGGATAATTATTTTCGGAACCCTCGCTTATTTATTAAGCAATGAAACCGTGTATTGACTTCTACTACTGTACAAATTTTAAAAATACTATTATTTTCAAAAAAAAAAAACATTTAGAAGATGCGGTTCATTGCACAGTAATTTTGTGTTTCTTTTTAAATCGACTTTCTCGAACCCATTAAATAACGCCCGTTGTAAAATTTTAATAGGTAAAACACGCTGCTCCACAGCTCCACCCCAAAATTCCATAAAGCAAGACAAGCAAGTCGACGTAAATGTTTTACGAAATTTTCTCGACGTGTAAAGAGGTTGCTTACTCCACGTTAACTTATGATCCATATGTAAGCCGAGATACTTGACTTCGAACAGGTTCTGTTTTTTGTACCGCTCATGTGCGAGTTCAAATGTTTGTAAATATTCTTCATATTTGCATGATCTGCGAGTTGCTAGAGTACGTGCTGTTAGTAGCGTTATGAACAATTTGCCTAGTTGTAACTATCCTAATAAATTCGACGCAGCACCAAGCGTCGTCGTAATCGTTATTTTCGTATTAATTCGAAAAGATGAACGATTTATTAGTATCTTATTACACGCTAAAATTTCGCACGATCACGGTACGCTTATATCGATCCACTGCTGAATGTAGGCGTTCCCTTTTTTTTCTTCCATCTACCACATTCACCGATTTCTTTCATCCATTTTATACCGTATGGCCTTTTTACATCGTTCTATTATGCTCAGCCGACCGCGGATTATCCTTACCGTGACCAAATTTCATGCTAGCACGTGTTACATTAAAAAACGAAATAAATATCGGCTATAGTTAGCCAACGAAAATTTAGACAGATATCGGTCGATGAACTGTGAATTCCCCGGTTTGTCATATATTTCTAGAATAATAATAATAATAATAGAAATAGTACTAGGCGATATCCCGAAAATTTGGTTCCGCTTTTTAAATTTCAACTAGACGATCTAAATCTCACAAAGCTCTGGGACATTTTTTTTTACATAGCGGGAATGAAAAGTAAAAGTAATTCAAACGTATAGGACGACGTATTCCCACATTTAAACAAAATGAAGATAGCAGATAATTTTAAGGAAAAATGGAGAATTGGCCAAACTACATTGTATATATACCTATATATATATATTGAAACTAGTCTCAGAACTATTAAACATATGGTATTATATGTATATATATAATTTGTATACACATATATGAAAGCACGCGTTCAAAGACACATTTGCGCATACTAAAACTGACGTTTTATATATAATGCGTGTGTGTATGTGTGTACAAGGGCATTGATTGTAGCAATGGTTGAAACGGTCGAAAATACGATATGTACGTTGATTTCTCTCGGGTACTCTTACATCTCGTATCTGAAAATTTCCATCTCATCAATTGTTGAACATTATTACGTGCACTGGTTAAATTTAAAAAATTAACTAGGTGCCTACACAAGCTCACACATACATGTATGTGTGTTAAATAAAAAATCAATATGACATGTTAATTGCGGCTACGCCACGATGACTTACCGTTTATTTATGTACGGGAAAAGATTGGAAATCAGTAAGGCACGCTTTGAATAATCGTATTCTGATTTTAATACGACGTCGATGAAACGAACGTATGACATACTGTGAACTATACTCAGTTTTATGATGGCTTTTAAATAGACAAGGACTGCGTATAGAGATCTCGTCTGTCGATGTGACGGTCGAGGTCTCGGGGCACAAAAAGTTTTCAAATGTTTAATTATCACGGAATATGAAGCGGCAATATACGCTGTACGTATCTCGACTAGTAGCCCATTTTGTAAGCATACAACAGTGGGCTGATCACAATGTTCGGCAACGAACAATGCGACGACGACAATGATATATATATATATATATATATATATATATATATATATATATATAGATAGATAGATAGATAGATAGATAGATAGATAGATAGATAAATGTAGATATATAGACAGATAAAAAAATAGATATATGTATGTTGTTCTTCTTCCGGTGCCCTGCTCTGCGAAAAGCTCAGGCGACCATGTAATCGTCAATCAAAAAATTTTTATTTCTGGCATCTTGCAAAGTTTGTTTATTTATGTTTCCCATTTACTTACCCTCACAGAATTAATTGCGGGAGTTGATATTTATCTTCCATCATTACACGACCGAAATGTTTTATTTTAATTACATATGAATGATTTCGTTATGATTTTTTCTTATTTTGGGTTATCTGTGAAAGTTTTTAATTCGACGATTTTTTTCACATAATTTTATAGAACCACGTTTATAAAGCTTTTAATCTATCTGTTTGTTTTTGTAATAGTAGGATTGGCTATATGCATGTGTGTGTGTGCGTGCGTATCATTGCGCCATGGTTTGACTTATATGTAAATGTAAAGATCGATTACTGGCTTCGTATATTAGTGAGAGCACTCCGTACATCTTTTTTTTTTTTCAGTATTCTCAGTGAAGTAACAACTCAACTATTTAAATTTATGAATTGGTTTATATATATATACATTTATGCGTATACCAGTGTTAGTGTGTACAGTAAAGTAATTACATACTTCAATATTCGTATCTATCTACCTATACAGTTTCTAGTGTGTACGTTTGTTTTTTTCTTATTTTATTAGAATACATCTTAAAATTACTCTTGCAATAATCGAATTTAATTTTAACGATTTTTTTCATTTTTTTGTCCTTTATTTTCATTTTAGTGGGTGGAAGAAAGCTTCACTAATTTCGAAAAAGGTATCAATTGGCGTTCGTACGTAGTATGCGACGTGGCATACCATAACGTAAACAATTGGCTATGGACACCATTCATCGAAAGAGCGCAGGCCAATCGTATTTATATCGAGATTAAATTCACCATCAGAGATTGTAGTCTGTTTCCGGGAAATGCGCTTTCTTGCAAGGAGACCTTCTCTTTGTTGTATTACGAATTTGATGCAGCCACTCGAGAACCGCCTCCCTGGGAACCGGAAAGCTACAAATTAATTGGTAAGTTTGAATGGTGTTTAACATTCATTATCAACACTATTATATTATATATTAATAAAAATTACAAAGTGAATTTATACGCTCGTTTGTATCAACAACGTAAAATATTCGGTAGTACATACAGTGTAGTCGATGTATATATAAGATATATATATATATCTCTTTTTCTTCTCTACGCCTTCTCCGTTCGAAGTTTGGCGATGATCTCAGCTATTCTTCAAATATCTTGCGCGCAATCTCAGGACTGCTACACTGGCACTAGTGTTTTCAGCTGCAGAATATTGCTGCCCCGTTTGGATGGCCAGCTCGCACGCTAAGAAGATCGATACACAACTGAACGTAGCACTACGCTTAGTAACCGGTACGCTAAAATCTATTCCTACTATGAGGACTGCTACACTGGCACTAGTGTTTTCAGCTGCAGAATATTGCTGCCCCGTTTGGATGGCCAGCTCGCATGCTAAGAAGATCGATTCACAACTGAACGTAGCACTACGCTTAGTAACCGGTACGCTAAAATCTATTCCTACTATGTGGCTTACCGTGCTGGCAAATATATTTCCACCGCACATCCGCAGAGAAGAAACATTCAAACGAGAATGGGCTAAATACAACAAGGAAACCAGCATGGCTGACGGCGAACGAGCTACTGAGCAGTGTCGACGCACCTACGAAATGGAAGGAAATATGGGTTAAGCAGACTCCAACAAACGGACAATTAATATCAAATCCGGCTAGCAAGGTGCCAGGATTTGGTCTCAACAGAAAACCATGGTGCAATTTAAATCGCGTCAGAACCAACCAGGGTCGTTGCAAATATTTAATGAACAAATGGAAACTGTTGGAAACGGAGCTGTGCAGCTGTGGCGAGATCCAAACGATGTCACACTTTATCAATTCGTGTAAAGTAAATAGCTTTAATAAAGGACTGATTGGGCTACATTCACTAGAAGAAGGCGCAGAAGACTGGCTGTCGAACGCAAATTTATAATGCAGGATATCTCCAAATAAGCGCGTAATTGATACGATAATAATAATAATCTCAGCTATTGTTAGTTTAGATGTTGCAGCCTCCTGGTAACTCTTCTTTTGAGTATCCATACCATTTCCGCATGTCAGCTAGCCATGATGTTCTTCCTCTTCCTGGTCTTCTTCTGCCTTCTATTTGACCATTTAGAACAAGCTGAAGTAGGTGGATGTGGCTGAAGTATTGGAGTTTTCTAGAGTGAACCGTGTGCAACAGCTCAGCTTTATTAGACATTCGACGTAGGACTTCAGCGTTTGTGACATTATCTCGGTACAACATCTTCAACATACAACGGTACACATACATTTCAAGTGCATCTACTTTCTGTTTAAAAGCTCGAGTAAGCACCCAGCTGTCCATGCCATACAACAACACCGGCCAGACATAACAACGTACAAGGCGCAATCGCAACTGAAAGATCAAGGTCCTTCCTCGTTATTAAGGTTTTTCATGTCTAGGAAAACTTTCCTCGCTCTTTCTATCCTTGTCCGTATTTCAGTTGACTTATCAGTATACTCATTGAACCGGGTGCCAAGATACTTGAACTTATAGACCCGTTCTAGCGGACAGCCATTTGCAAGTAATTTCTTCTGATTAAAAGTCCTTCCTTTTTATTTCCTGCGGACTATCTTCCATTTCGTTTTATCGGTGTTTATCTAAAGGCTATAGGAGCTACTAACTTCTATTACTCTGTCTAACATACTCTGAAGTTGATTGATGTTGTCAGAGATCAAAACAGTGTCATCATCATAGCGAATGTTGGATACCTTTTCTGAATCAACTTAGGTTCCATCGTTTTCATTGATTGCTTCCTTAAAGATCGCTTCCGAGTATATGTTGAATAACAGAGTTGTGCATCCTTGTCGCAAACCCCTTTTAATTTGTTTTTCTCTAGACAGGCTTCCTTCGTTACCGGATTACAACTTTTTTATCCTAGTATATTGAAGCAATCAACTTGTAGATGTTATTTGCTAATACCAATGTTTTAGGATTTGCATCAATTTCCTGTGTCTTACGTAATCGAAGGCTTTACAATAATCAATGAAACAATAATAAAGATTGCGGTTCGCATCGCGACACCTTTGGGATAGAATGTTCCATAAACATTAAAAAATCGCATTATACAACAAAATGTGTCATATTTTGGCCATATAATATGAAATACTCCAGATGATAATACAATGGGAAGAGAAGTCCTGGAAGAAGGAGAACAGATTGGCTGCAAAATATTATAATCCGAACAAACAAGTCTTCTCTACAGCAATTACTGACAGATGCACGACAGCGCAAAGTCTGATCGACCGATTAGTGATAGCCTACGCTCTGCGAAGAGTATGGCACGATAATTATACATACATACATATATATATATATATGTGTGTGTGTGTTATATCAATTTTCGAAATAATTATTTCTTACGATCGACTTAAAAAGTGGAGTTCGCGTGTTCTTCTAAGCTTACCTTACGTTAACAAACCGAAAATATAACAAAACGCCAGACAGTGAGAGAAGTGTGAATTATGATAAAACCGTTTCCTTTAATTAATAACGTTGATTATAAAAAATATTTGTTCGAGAATTTTTTTATATAGTCAAAGAAACGACCTATTTATCAGTCTGTATCATCGTTCGATTGTTTTTCGATATCCTCGCTGTTATATCGGTTTCTTCGTAATATGTTCATAATAATAATAATAATGATAATGATGAGAAGAAAACAAAGAAGAAGAAGAAACAATTAGTTGATTAAAAAATTATCAGGAGAGAGAAAAGCGGGCCAGCAAAAAACGTACGCGATAACTGAAGAAAATTATGTACGCGTCTGAATAAGAAACACCAGCGGCAGAACAACGCTATAAGCAACGTGCGCAGTATTTAGTTGGTTGTTGGGTCGAGTTGTTCCAATTGAATGAAAATCAGTTTAAAGGCTTTTCTTAAGAAAGACTGAACGAAACTACACACACGTGTGTGTGTGTGGGAAAACAGTAGCTCACGCTGAAGTTTATAGTTGCGAAAGTTTTAATAATAAACAAGGTCCCCTCTTTTACCTAGGGTCGATCAGCACATCATCTCCTTTGTTTTATATATATATGAAAGAATTTCGAAAAGCTCCTAAAGATAATAGGTTGTTCCAAAGAAAAACGAACAGAATCGCAGGGGAATAGAAGAAATGTCTACCGCGATATTAGGTTAGCGCGCGATGATAGGGAAAAAAGAACTTTGTTAGATTAAGAGAATTCCTGTTAACAAAGAACAAGAAGTCCAACTTTTAACTTAATTACGTATCCATTGACTATCCTCTAATCGTAATCTAAGTATTCATGTATATATGTGTGTGTATACTTATGCATCTATATAATGTATATATGTATAAATGTTTTTGTGTTTATGTGTATGTGTGTTTGAATGAGTTTATTTGTATTTCATTATTATTATTACTACTGTTATTATTATAATTATTGCTTCTTTTATTATTATTATTATTATTGTAGTTGTTGCCCTTGTTATCCATATTATTTTCATTATTATTATTATTAATGTTATCGCTGCTGCTGTTATTGTGTTATTATTATTCTGTTGTTGTTTTATTATTATTATTATTTATTATCGCGAAGCTGAAAATTCTCATTTCCATAGTCGATAGTCTTATTCGAAGAATCTGGTTGTGGGCAATATTTCTTTTTTTTTAAAATGCCGCCTTCTCTCGTATAAGCGGAAAAATATTTGTTTGTTTTTTTTCGAAAAAACTAATCGGGCCATCGAACTTTTTATTTCATTACCAACTTAGAAAGGCGAATTTTATCGAAAATTGTTTAAATTCTCCGGGAAATTTTAATTCGTCGTAATTACTTTTAGCCCTCCGGCTGCTGTTTATAGAGATTATGTTATCGTGATAAAGAAATTAAAATCGTTTTGAAAATTTTATCGATTCCGAAATTTAAGCTTTATTTGAATTCCGATTTCGTTATAAACCGACGTAATTTACTTAACTCAAAGTTAACGCTGTATATGAATATCGTTAAAACGATCTCCGGACGGAAAAATATCGAAAATAATTTTAATATACTATAATCGATAATCGATACCCTAACGACTGGAAAAAGCATGTCGAATATCTCGGAGCCGTGACGATAAATTAATATTCCCTAAAAATGTTCATCTTAATAAAGCACAATGCATTTATTAATAATAATGATAATAATAATAAAATTTACTAACTCTCCGAAACACGACGATTCCTTTACACAACTGACCTATTTGAAATTACATCAGCAAATTAAAATTCAAAATTCTGTACTCATCTTTGCGATAAAGACCAGATCACCGATGAAAATCAGCCACTATTTTTCGATCGCAGAATGTATCGATCAAAATTCCCGTCACGTATCCCTCTCCGAACTAATATCAGATACTTGCTTAGCTCACAGAACAGTAGCGCATGCACGATCATATTCAATTACATATCAGCCTGTAGTATAAATATTTAAAAAGACATATCATCCATTTCTGACAGACACGTAGTGTAAGATTTCCTAATTTCCTAAATGTCAGCCAGGCGAGTGATATTCTTGCTGTAGTTTCAAACTGCGTTGTATTATTCTTATCCCTAGTAATTTCCTTAAAATATATAAATATATAAAAAAATGCAAGATAATGCTTAAATTTGAAATGTACAATATTACAAAGTAATGTGAAATAACCGATATAAACTAATCTGACGGTGAATGTGGTAAACAAAGCAATATACCTAATAATCTATATTATTCTATTTATTTATTTTTTTAATATACGGACATTAGTGATTCAACCCAGGCCTGTAAGAAATGAATGGTATGTCTTATTAAATCTTTATACTACAGGCTGATGTAATTTAATATGATCGTGTACACGCTATTGTTCTGCGAGCTAATTAGGCGTCTGAGATTAGTCGGGAGAGGGATTAGTTTACTTATAATACTTTTCCGGACTTTTCATTAGTACATTCTATAATAACTGCAACTTATAAAAATTGTCCATCGGTGATCTGGTCTGCATCGCATGGATGAGTACAGAAAGGTGAAGTACGGGTAATTCATATGTGACTAGAACGTAGGAATGTTATACAAAACATATACTATCTAGAAAAATCCAGATTCTATGTATAATATAAAAAATGATTAAATTTGATACTTTTTAAAACTAATTCTTCATCGAAATTTGTCATTGAATTTAGTAAAATTATTTTGATCTCCTTCTTTTTTTATTTCCTTTTTTTCTAGTAGTTTTCTTTTTTTAAAATGTTTTTCTGTATGTGTAAAATTTTATAATTTCCATGAATATTATCGATTTTACCTTTTAATTCTTTACAATGTTTTCCGCGAATAATGATTTGTCATCATTATACGAATTTATATGTTCTTTAAATCTTGTCCCTAATTGTCTGCCTGTTTCTCCGATGTATTACAATTTAATTTCCTGAATTTTTTAATATATCTCTATGTTCTATTTTATTGTTACTAATTAATTTCAATAATGTTTTATTTATTTATATATATATATATATAAAAGTTTAAAATTTAAAATTTTACGTTTTACATTTTAATTTTATTACATATACATTAGATGTAGTTATACATTAGTAAGTTAACTGTTAAAGTATATATATATAAGGTACTTAACATTCTTCATTATTCAATTATTCATGTATTCATGATTTTGTTTATATGTTTTGTAAATATATATTTCTTCTTCTATATATATATATATATATATATATCACGATCACGATGCGCTTATATCAATCCACTGCTGGATGTAAGCGTTCCCTTTTTGTTTCCACCTGTAGCGATCTTGGGCCTCGTTTATCCATTTCACACCGGCTGATCTATGTATATTGTCCTGCCACCTTGTATCCGGCCGACCGCGACTTCTGCGTCCTTTTCTTGGAAGCCATTCTGTTATTCGTTTCGTCCACCTGTCATCGTTTCTTCTTGCTACATGACCTGCCCAATTCCATTTCAACTGCGCTACACGTCCGACTACATCTGACAATTTAGTCTGCTGTCTTATCCACGTGTTAGTTCTCTGGTCTGATATCTTGATGCCCAATATTAATCTTTCGTGGGCTCTCTGTGTCACTGCAAGTTTCTTAACAACATACTTCGTTAGGCTCCATGTTTCCGCTCCGTATGTAAGCACTGGAAGGATGCACTGTTCGTATACTTTCTTCTTCAAGCTGTTAGGTATGTCTTTATTTTTGAGGACAATACTCAACTTCCCAAAAGCTATCCACGATAGATTCGTTCGCCTTTTAATTTCTTTACGCATTGTTTCTTTCTGTGTGGTAATAATTTGACCTAGGTATATATATATATTAATTGACCTGTTCCAGTATCTGGTCATCTAGTTTTATTTGTAACTTTTGAGGTGTATTTGTCATGATCTTCGTTTTATTAATATTGATGGTTAATCCTGCTTTTTTGGAACAGTTATGTAGGTCAGTTATCACTTCCAGTAAGGTACCAACATTATTACTAATCAACACGATGTCATCGGCAAAACGCAAGTGACTAATTTTCTTTCCATCAATATTCACACCTTTAGACTCCCAAGACAAATTTTTGAACATACGTTCTAAGGCTGCTATAAATAATTTCGGAGATATTGTGTCTCCTTGTCTGACGCCTCTCTTTAACGGTATTTTATTTGTTTTTTCCACCAGCTGTACTTGCATCATTGGCGAATTATAAATATTTTTAATTATGTTGATGTATTCATCATCTATACCATTTTCTTCAAGCGCCTTCAACACTGTCCATGTTTCCACGCTATCAAACGCTTTATGATAATCGATGAATGCCATGTGCAATTCCATGTTGAATTCTTTGCATTTAGATATTAAAATCCTCATAGTGTGAATGTGATCATGCGTGCTGAAACCGGATCTAAAGCCCGCTTGCTCGCACGGTTGGCAGTAATCTATTTGTTTCGTCATTCGATTTGTAATAATACTTATATAAAGTTTGTACATATGTGATAATAAGCTAATTGGCCTGTAATTTTCTAGACTAGCTGTATCACCATTTTTGTGTATTAGGATAACATCTGCTTCGTTCCACAGTCGCGGGATAGAGTTCTCTTTTAAACATTTGTTGAACATATTTTTCAGCAAATCCAAAATCTCCTCATTTCCTTCTTTAATCATTTCTGGGACTATACCATCCGGCCCGCTGGCTTTGTTATTTTTCATTTTCTTTAAAGCGTATTTGATTTCACTTATTGTTATATTTGGCAGGTTTCCCTTATCCTCATTTATTATTAATTTATCTTTCATTGTAGGATTAACTTTTGTGTCATAAAGATCTGTATAGAATCTTCCGACCTCTTTGGATAGTTCAGTTTTGTCTGTAAGGATATTTCCGTCACGATTTTTCAAATTCGTCAGCAGCTTACTTCCCATCGACAATGATTTCTTGAATACTTTAGGCCCTCTGTTATGCTCAATTATTTCACAAATTTTCTTTGTGTTGTTTTGACGTATATCACTTCTCAATTGTTTTCTAATTAATTTATTCAATTCTGCCCACTCAGTTTGATTTTTATCTTTATCCACTTTTAGTTTCCTTCTTCATGCCATTAAATCTTTTGTTACATCACTTATTTTACTGTTTACCTTTTTTGTACGTGGTGCAACTTTAACCGCAGCTTCTTTCATAATTTTAGTAATCTGTTCAGATTGTTTATTTATTTCCAGTGTTTTAATTTCTTCAGATTTCTGTATTTGTAATTTTAGTTCTTCTTGATATTTGCTTCTATATTTTATTAATTTATCAGGATCAACTAGTTGTGATTTATTTCTTTTTACTCTTTTTGACACAGATACATCCTGAATTTTTAATATACCTCTAACTAATCGGTGGTTACTGCCGTTATTAACACTGTTCAGTACTGTAACGTCTTGTAATATGTTTAAGCTATCAGAGATGATATAATCAATCTCATTCTTGTATTCAAAAGTTTGGCTTCTCCAGGTCCATTTTCTTTTCTCTTTCTTTTTGAAGAACGTATTCATGCAGTAAAGCTTATTTCTTTCGAGAAAGTTTGCCATCATTTCTCCCCTTTTGTTTCTTTTACCTACTCCGTGGATGCTTACCGATGTTTTTCGTATGTCTTGTCGGGTCCCAATTTTGGCATTAAAATCGCCTATTATCAATGTGTTTTTGCATTTATCTCTATTTATTGTTTCTTCTAATTCATCATAGAAACATTCCAGTTCCTCCTCTGTATATGATTCCGTCGGGGCATATATTTGCACTATTTTTAAGGTGCTATTCTTACCAAACAAAAGTATTATGTATGCAATTCTGTCTGTAACGCCTACATACTTAACTACATTATTATGCCATTGCTTATTTATTAAAAATCCTACTTCGTTTTGTGATGATATTCGGAATCCCCTTTATAGAATAATATAGCCTGCGACTTTAGCTTTATAACACTTTCGCCTTTTCTGCGCACTTCGCTTAAGCCGATTATGTCCCATTTTATTTTATTCAATTCTTCTTCTAACTCCAAAAGTTTCACACTTCGGACTAAAGTCCGCACATTATATGTACAAATACGCATAAGGCAATTCTTAGTTCTTGCATTATTCCTTAATTTGTTGGTATTTATGTCAAATCCGAGTGGTATTAATGGTTCTATCCGATATTTGCTTCCTTTATTTGTATTTCTAATAGGCGGTAAGGAAGCAGGAGTCAATTCCGATTGCCCATTTTGGCCTTGGCTACTACGGTCCTTCTTTTTCCTTACAGTCATATTGGGGTAATGTTGGCCTAATCTCCCGAGCTGGCCAAGCAACTTGGGAGATACATTTTATCCCTTTCTGCCAGGTTAATATTTCTATTACTTTAAATGGTCCTATTATGTATTTTTTTTTTTTTTTTTTTTTCGAATTAGGCCATCTAAGGACCACGTGAAATAATTTATACACGATTCATCATCTTTCTCTCCAGCCAATACTTCTTCATTCGCTGTCGATGTTCTTCTTTTCTTTCATCCGTCCATATTCCGCCAGTTTTTTTCTTCTGTTTTTCTTTGAAACGTTCAAAATTTTCAATTTTCTTCCTAAATAGTTCTCTGCTCAAGATTTCTTCTTCTTCTATCTTCATTTCGTCCAAGTCCTTTTTAACTTCTCCGAACCAACCTATTCTTGTATTCTGATTTTTATCAAAAAAATCGAATATTTTTTTTGATAATCTTCCGGACTCCATCCTTTTAAGATGACCGTAAAATCTGACCCTTCTTTTACGCATAGTATCTGTTATTTTTTCGACTATTTCATATACTTCTTTATTTGTTCTTAATTTCCATGTATCATTTCCATATCTTGGTCCGAGTATTTTCCTGATTATCTTTCTTTCTTTCTTTTCGATCGTATTAATACTGTTTACTAAATTCATTGTAAGACATTCTGACGCGTAAAGACATTCTGGCTTAATCACTGTATTATAATGTCTTATTTTTGCGTTTATAGACACCGATTTCTTATTGTATAAATTTTTCGTTAACTGAAATGCTGTTTCTATTTTGCTCGCTCTTCCTATAATGGTTTCCTTGTCCGACGCATTTGGTTGTATCACTTCTCCCAGATACTTAAATTTTATGACTCTTCGAATTTTCCCGGATGTAGTTCTTATATATTTTGAAGCATTTCTGATATTAGTTATATATTTTGTTTTTTCAAAAGAGATTTGTAATCCTGCTTTTCCCGCTTGTTCCTTTAAAATATCAATTTGTTTTATCGCATCTTCCATGTTATCTGATAAAATCGCTAAATCGTCTGCAAAGGCTAGACAATCAATCTCTATGCCGTTCTTGCTTTTACCTAATCTAATTCTTTGAATACCTTCTTCCTTTGTTCTAATTCTCCATTCTCTAATTATTTTTTCTAATACGCAGTTGAATAATATTGGAGATAATCCATCTCCTTGTCTTACTCCGGTTCTTATTTGGAACGGTTTTGATACTTCTCCTAAAAATTTAACCTTAGACACTGTGTTTATCAACGTTTGTTTAATGATAGCAGTAAGTTTACTATCTACACTCAATTCGTCTAATATGTTAAATAATGTTTCTCTGTCTATAGAGTCGTAAGCTTTCTTGAAATCAACAAAAGTTACTATTATGTTTTTGGATCTCAATCTCATATATTTTAGTATTAATTTCAAATTTAGTATCTGTTCTGGACAGGATCTTCCTTTTCGAAAACCACCCTGATATTCTCCAAGCTGTTTATCTACTTCGTATTCCAATCTAGTTTGCAACGCTTTTGAAAGAATTTTGTACGTTACCGGTAAAAGCGATATTCCTCGATAATTATTAACATCGGTTCTATTTCCTTTTTTATGAAGGGGGTGAATTAACGCCATTTTCCAATCAACTGGTACATTTTCTGATATCCATATTTCTTGAATTATTTTTTGTAATATAATGATTGTATCAGAATCTGCATTTTTCCACATTTCTGCAATTATGGCATCTTCCCCTGCTGCTTTATTATTTTTCAAATTGTTAATAATGTCTTTGATTTCACGTACATCTGGCGCTACTGAGTTCGGAAATCTATACTTCGGATTTCGTTTCGGAAATGTCTCCCTCGGTTGTTCGCAGTTTAATAGTTTATCAAAATATTTCGCTAGCACTTCACAATTATCTCGATTGTTTAAAGCAAGTTTTCCTTCTTCGTTTCTGAAGCATAAACTGGGCGGTTGATACTTTTGTAAATTATTCTTAAATGTACGATAGAATGATCTTGTATTACATTTCTTAAAGTCTTCTTCAAGCTGTAATAATTGTTCTTTCATATATTTTCGTTTTACTCCTCTTAAAGTCCGAGCTGTTTCCGTCCTTTGATTCTTAAAATTCATATAATCATCTTTATTTTTAGTAGAATGCCATTTTTTCCACATCTGGCTTCTTTTTTCTAATGCTTGTTCACAAATTTCATTCCACCATCTGTGTTTACGATTTTTCCTGAGTGGCGCTACATCAAATGCTACGTTCACCAGTTTTGTTTTAACTGCAGTCCATTCTTCTGCTTTTATGTTTTCCAACTTTTCTTGAAACTCTTTGCTCCTCGATTTCAGAATTTGTGTATCTATCTTTGGTAATTTTAGTTGCTGGTTTAATATTTTATTTTGTGGCAGAAATTTTAATTTAATTTCGGTTAGGTAATGGTCTGTTTCAATATTCGCCCCTTTTCTAACCTTCACATTCATTATCTCCCTTTGGTTCTGGTAAGATATCGCCACATGATCTATCTGAAACTCTCCTAGATTTGGATTCGGGGATTTCCATGTTTTTTGCTTTCTTGGTAATTTTTTAAAATTTGTTGACATTAATTTAAGGTTAAAACCTCGACATACCTCTATCAACCTTTCACCATTTCTATTTGTCCGCCTATGTGCGGGATATTCGCCTACAGTTTTTTTGTATTTTCTTTCTTTACCGACTTGAGCATTAAAATCTCCTATTAATATTTTAATATTACTCATAGGAATTTTTGACATTTCATGCTCCAGAAGTTCCCAGAATTGTTCAACTTTTTCGGGATTTTTTCGATTATCATTATTAATTGGAGCATGGCAATTTATCAACGTATATGTTTTATTTGTACATCGTATAGTCATAATTGACAGACGTTCGCTCGACGAGTAGAAGTTTGTAATTGAATTTAATATATTTCTGTTCACTATAAATCCTGTTCCAAGATATGGTATCTTTGTTCCAGGTACTTGACCACTCTTTCCTTTAAAGATACGATAACCTTCTGATTCCATCACATCTTCATCTGTGAATCTTGTTTCTTGAAGCGCAATAAGTTGTATTTGTCTTTCCTCCATAACCTTTACTAACTGTTTTAATTTACCGACTTTAAGTAACGAATTTATGTTTAGTGTTCCAAATAGATATTTTCGTTTTGATTTTACTTTTCCCGTCAATGATTTTGATTTTACTTTGCATGCTAGTCCAGGCACTCCAGAATATGATAGCCTAGTGACGCCGCTTTCTGCGACGGAGGATTCCCTTTTCAGTTTACCTCCTGGAGTAGTTATATGAATATATTTTTCCATCATGCATATTATTTGAAATTTGTGTTGGAGAACCAGTATAACCAGTTCATAATTTACACTGAGATTGTAAGTCCCAGCTTTGATTTCAGCCGCTCCTAACATGGAGAACAGACGCTGACCAGCTAGCCGCTCCATTGGAGACAGACGCTTCTGGATTTAAGTTCTGTTTTCTGTCAGGGTTGTCTCCCTTAGCCTTTGGATAAAAATCCTGACCGCAAGGCAGCGGTTTGTTACTGAGGAAGTAACGATTATAGGTTTTTACGGCGACCTAAACACGCCGAGGGGGAGACAGTCATAGGATTTTTGCAGACTTTTAGTAGGCAGGTCCTCAAGCTGCCCATCTGCATCCTCGTGTCTCTTACCCTGTCACTACTGGAATCACCTGCCTGAGGCTTTCCACCAGTAGCCGCTCTTGGTCCGCGACTGCTTATTTGACTAATGTCTTATTCGCAGCTAACCTACATATCTGTAGGCCGTTCCACTATCCGCCACCTGTGGACGCGCCCCTATACCGGTTAGAGCTCCGGTCCCCAGAAGGTACAAAGTACCCCATGTATTATTGTTATTATTTCTATATTTTTATTAGTTTATTTTATATATCGCATTCAAAGCTATTTTTTCCTAAGTTGTATAGTAGTAACAATACTGTAGAAGCAGGGGTGATTAGGCTGTTAATCCTGCTTCTTGTTTTTCTGTCAGGGTTTACTTCCTTAGCCTTTGGGTCAATACCATAACCGCAAGGCAGCGGGTTGTTACTGAGGAGGTAACAATGTAAGATTTTTACGGCGACCTTAACCCGCCGAGGGAGAGACAGTCCTAGGATTTTTGCATACTTTTAAAGGACAGGTCCTCAAGCTGTCCATCTGCATCCTCATGTCTCCTTACCCTGTCACTACTGGAATCGTCTGCCAGAGACTTTCCGCCAGTAGCCGCTCTTGGTTCGCGACTGCTTATTGGTTATTCGCAGCTGGCCAGTATATATACTGGTCGTTTCACTATCCACCACCTATGGACGCGCCCCGTTCCGGTTAGAGCTCCGGATCCCAGAAGGTACATAGTACCTCTCGTGTGTATATATATATATATATATATATATATATATATATATATATATATATATATACGATTCCCCTTCGTGTACGTATTTAGTTTATGTGACTTTGTATACATACGTGTGTGTATGTTGGTATGTATACATTTTTATTTACATTTTTATTTGTACTTCGTCAATTATTCTACTAACTTGTAAGTAACGTGCAAATCCCGCTTGAATGTTTTTACGTTATATAAACCATTTTTCTCAGTGTAGTATTAGTTCCAAATTGATGATTCTTTTTCAGTTTTTTGTTGTTTTTTGCCTGTACCGTTTGTCGCTTTGGCCATCTGTACTA
This sequence comes from Coronaproctus castanopsis, assembly GCA_032883995.1. NCBI lineage: Eukaryota > Metazoa > Arthropoda > Insecta > Hemiptera > Monophlebidae > Coronaproctus > Coronaproctus castanopsis. The sequence goes on from CM065053.1 coordinate 85,955,306, forward strand.
CGTTGGTTTTCGTGTTTTAAGCTATAATAGTTGGCTTATTATACTTCTACGTTATTCTGGACTATAAACTTATATACGATTTTGACACCCGATCTGCGTTGTTTGGTTCGCTTACTATTGATTCATATTATTTCGATTTTGTTTGTACTTATCGCATTTCCATATGATGTGGTTGATATCCTCTTGAAATTTATCGCATAGACTATTTTGAATTATGTGTGCAAATACACGCGCGAAAGAAAAATCTAAGAAAATATTTATGCATTATGTAGGAACAAGGAACTAGCAAAATATTAAACAACTAATCGGAAGAAGAGAAGAATCGGTGAAAATATTACGCAGATTTGGCTGCCTTATATTAATCGATCAATTAATAATTTGATACCGCATAATATATATAATATATATATAATATATATATATTTATTTATTTATTTATTAGGGGGGTAATGTAATTTTAACTTTTTAATTGATCGGATACGATAGCGCTTGGAAAATTGAACGAATTATTACATGCCCGTTTATTTATAAATGTACAGGGTGAGCAAAGATTTTTAGTGGTTTTTAATTTTTTTAAAACCACTACGTTCCAAACTTAAAAAAAAAAAAGCAATCATATCTATTTGTATTCTGTCAATGATTTTAGAGCAACCCTCCACCATAATTTATTTCTAACGTTGGCGCAAAATTTACACAAAAATGCTCGCTATTTAATCTGGTAATATATTTATATATAAGCGCGAACTCGGATTAATTATAGCTAGCGGGTATCGATTAAATGTTGATATTATTATTATTATTATTAATTGTTTTCGTATATATGTATATATATTCTCAAGGTTGCGTTGTTAGTTCCCACGCTGTTTTCAGTGTACATGGTCTTCACACGTTTGATCGTATTTAAGAAGGTGGAACCTGAAAAAATAGTAACGGCCAGCAGGTTCGAAGGCGGATTATTTAACATGCATCGATTTAAAGCAGCTTCTAAATGTTCCGGAGTATTCGATTTACAATATGCAGATGATTGTGCTGAGCTACAGGCCGTTATACAAATACTTGATACAGTATACAGCGGTTTTGGCCTAGCTATAAAATAATAACGAAACTAAATTGTTGGTACACGTAGTGGCTGCGATTAAACGGGAACAGGAACGCGTGTTCAAACTAAGCAATTATGTGATAGAACAGGTGAAAAGTTTTAAATATCTTAGCAACACGGTTAAGAACGAGGTCTGCAGTAGAATATAAGCTGCCTCAGCTGTAATAAATAAACTCGATAGAAGGATCTTTAATAACAAACAGATCATATTATCAACGATGTATAAGTCCATTATTGTACCGACGCTCCTTTATGGCTTAGAAACATGAATTTTATACAACAATAACATACGTTTGTTGGAGCTTTCCATCGGAAAACACTGCGTAGGTTACTGCGTGTTCGTTAGCAGAACCGAGTGACGAATCAGTGTTAGTGCGACCTAACTACGAGTCTATTCAAATGCGGATTTATATTAAGATGGATCGGATATGTAAGCAGGATGAACGATGATAGACTTCCGAAGAAATTCTTTTACGGGCAGCTTCTTTTTAGCAAGCGTCGCATTGGACGTCTTTGTTGGTGATACAAGGACTATTTGTGTCAAATGCGAAATTTTTCCAAGAAATGGAAGAAACTAGCACTAGATGGAAAAACCCTGTGACAGGCAGTAGGAAATGGTCTGGAGAAAGCGGACCAAAAAGTTCGAGCTGCGGAAGAAATGAAAAGGAAGTAAAGGCTTACTCGAAACGACTAGAGTAGATTACATTAATACCAGCGCCTTTACACGTGATGCATCTGGAGAGGATTGTGCCACGAGAATCGGTTTAATTAACCACTTTAGAACCCATAAATAGTAGATTGTACTCCGTATTCGGATATATATATAAATATTCATTTATGCATTCGGACATGTATACAACGCAAAACACACACACACACAAAGCCTAGTATGGATAGTATAGTTTATATTAGTGTGACATGAACTAGATAAGGATAAAACCGTAACCCGCCATCCTTTTTACCTATATAACATATGTATATACATGTTTGCGTGTGTATGGATTTAAATAAATTGTATTGTGTTGTATTGCATAAATTTGATTATTTACAATAAGTATAAAAGTGAAATAAAAAAAAATTTTTAATTAAAAAAGCAGCTTATTTATTTTTTCACGTAAATTATTGTAATAATAATAATATTAATAACACAATTGATAATAACGCGTTATCGTCTATCTATCATCTTTTTATGTTGTCGCAGGTCGAATAGCCGCGGGGGAAGGTCGATTCAATACAAATAACGAAGTGATGATCAATACGGAGGTGAAATCGATACCTGTGACCAAGAAAGGAGTGTATTTCGCTTTCAGAGATCAAGGCGCTTGTATCTCGTTATTAGCGATCAAGGTAAGAAAGTCAAATAAGAAAAACGCATATAAACTCACACCAATACATACACACACATATATATATATATATATATACAAAAATAAATGAGTTACTATTGGAAATTTCAATAATAAAGGGAACTGGCGGAAAACCGTCGTTATTGTTCGTTCGCGCTATGGATATAGGCATACACCTGCGTTATAATGGAACGGATGAAATGAAAAGTTTACCGAGGAACTCCGGGTTAAATATGAAATCGATCGATTCTTTTTGTTACCGTTTATTATTGTTATCATTTTTTTTTATTATTTATAAAAGTTTATTGTTTGTATTTGGAATATTTCTTATGTTATACCGGGCGTTATGTTTAGTCATACATTTTTTCTCATAACTGTCACACAACGTTGTGCCCCATTATTCTTCGACTGTTCCTATCATCGTCAATAGGTGTACAGCATCTCGTTATTTTTTCTCTTCTTCTAACCGACATATACATAATATCATGTATGCGTGTACATAAACGATTGTGTGTGCATATTTATGATTGTGTGCGTGGGTATATAATTTGATATTTACGCAAAAATTTAAATTTACCATATTTAAATGATTTCGTTTGATTTTTTGTTTTTCGGTGAAAAATTAAAACTTTATGCATAAAGTTGTATTTTTTTTACACTTTTAATAATACTAATATCATTTCTTATTTAGTGTCGAAGATAGCTTTTTTCTTTTTTAGCTACCTGTAAACGGGGACTCGGAAAAGACGGACGATTTGTCGTTTTTGGAATAGCGCAGTTGGTAACACTGCTACAAAGCAAACCGCGTATTCAACGTTTAGTGTACACTTCAGAGATTTGTTTTTGTCCAGTTTCATTTATCACGGCATGCGTTTAATGTGGAACGTTATTTTCGGCGTTAATCGATTACGACGATGCAAGAGAATTTCGAAAAGAATTTAAATTTATTAGATTTTTTTGTGGAGACACTTTAGGAGTAGCGTTTAAAAAACACGTCCACGAGATCTGGAAGACCTGAAAACTCGGATTTCTGAAGAAATTTCAAAAATTCATCGGGAAAAGGCTTTGAAAATTTTGTAAAAAAAAAAAAACTGAATGAATGTATTGTTACAAATGGCGGTCATCTGAACGATATCATGTTCCACAAGGTCTCCTTTTCCCGTTTTTAAATAAAATTTCGTTCAAAAATTTTGGTTGAGTAGTTTTCGAGTTATTCAAAAAACAACAAAACCGCCCGTCTTCTCTGGGTCACCATATATATATATATATATATATATATATATATATATATATATATATATATATATATATATATATATATGTGTGTGTATGTGTGTGTGTGATGTATTCTATTGTTAAAACGTAATTCGAATTAAATAGAATAAAATTTTATTATAGTTATTAATATTAAAAGTATCTATATATGGTAAAATTCGTCCCTTGCAGGTATATTATATCACCTGTCCGGCGGTTACGATTAATTTCGCTCATTTTCCTGCTACACCTACCGGCAGAGAAGTTACCATAATAGAACAGGCGGTCGGAGAATGCGTGGAAAATGCTGAACAATTCGATACGCCGATGTACCTTTGCAAAGGCGACGGGAAATGGTATCTGCCTACCGGCGGTTGCAAATGTAAAGCCGGATTTGAAGCGGATCAAGATAAACAGACTTGCAACGGTAAAAAATTCATATGTATTTACATACACACATTTAAATACGTTTATATATATATATAGTAACGTTCCCAGTATTATTTCATTTTCTTCGACTCTTCATTTATCAAAAGCGTATCAAATTAGAAAATAAATAAAATGATAAAGTCAACATGTCCTGGTTCTACATGTTTCATAATCGGTAAACAAAATGAGCCGTCAATGGGGTGTCAAGGAAACTCTAGAAGCGACAGTCATTTTTACATGAACTATTTACAAAGAAATGTTTTAAAATTATGCTATGATTTTAGATTGACAGACAACTATCTAAACGACATGAACTAACCAATGGTACACCCGGGATTTGTATCTGGGGTGGGTTCAAACACCCCCAAAAAATTAAAAATTCGTAATAAAAATGAATAAAATATACACAGCTGATGTGAAACAAAATTTGACAGGCAAAACAAACTATAAATAATCAAATGCCGAACGGCCCAAACAACGACAATTTTTTTCTTTGTGTTACACAGTCAGCTGGATTTTCAATATCATTACAAGACAGAATGTAAGGAATATTTTCGAATAGTGCTTTTTGCAATCTATGCTATTTTGCATGCCCTTCAAGATGAGGTTTTATTAGTAATAACGCGAGCTCTTTCAAATATTGTTTTCTGTTTCAACTATCATTTTCGCTGCAAAATTGTTTGGAGTTTACAAGTTACACACCTTCTTGATGTGTATTTTATACTTTTCTAAGCCTTCTAAAGGGGTCCTAAGCCCGGTAGCCCCTCTGTGGGTGCGCCACTGGAGCTAACCATTACATGGTGGTTTTGTTTTATCTTCCTAATATTCATACACACATATGTTTTACAAAATAAATATATGTCACAAAAATAACCAACAAAAGAACTAATTTACATAGAAAATGATAGTTTCACATTTTATTATTAATTTAGTATATATGTACTATGTGTATATATGTATAGTTTGTCCGCCTGGAAAGTATAAATACGGTGCTGGGGACGACCGTTGTCAAACGTGTCCGGCTAATAGTAAAGCACTAGATTACGGTTTCTCCGAATGCAGATGTAATAACGGATATTATAGAGCTGTTAAAGATCCGAAATCGATGCCTTGTACTCGTAAGTTATAACTGATTATTTTTGTTTACATTCGGAAATTATACATATATATTATATATATCACTTTTATCACGTTGTGCTCATATCAACCCATTGCTATGTAAGCATGCGGCAAGTCATTCCAATTCTTAGCGTCTCTGATCCAGTTGATCCTTCCAGTTTTCACATTCTCATTGTGTCATCCTACTGCCGGTCAGCCTCTTTTCCGTTTAGAATTTAATAGGCACGACTGAGGCATATTTTTTTCACTTTGCATTATCTCTACGCGCAACACTCCAGTTCATAGACCAATTTTAGCTTTTACTATTTGTATCACTGCATTCATCAATCTTGTCTGCTCTCTGATCCGAGTAATTGTTTTTCTATCATTTAACCCGATATTAAGCGTAATTTGCTGTTTGTGTTTTCCAAGTTATAACCTTCGTAAAGTTCTATATTTCTGCCTCGTATGTTAATACCGGGGCAAAGTACGTTAATTGTAAAATTTACACTTTAAACTGGTTGATACATCTTTATACCGGAAAAAGTTTGTCGAATGCTACCCTCGCTACGGATATATTATACTTCGTTGATTTCTGTTCTGCTTGTAGTTATATCCTGTTCCTAGATACCTGTTCTACTTTAGCCGGTCAATATATTTCTCACCGGTTATCTTTATTAATACATATATACTGCTCGTGTTGGTAATTACAACCTTCGTTTTCTGTATAGATTCAATGTTAAGTGTAACGTAATTTCTAACTCACCTTGTTTGCTGTTAATTAAACAATGATATCACTCGCCAATCTCAAGTGATTCGGTTTTTCTCCGCTTATTACTATGATTACGGTTCTTGAATTGCGATTCAGTTTTCTAAATACGCAATCTAAAGCTGCTATAAAATAACTCCGGCTTATTCGTAATCTTTTTTTTTTATATGTTACATATTTTATATACATCTTGAACAGTTTGTAATGTAATGATTTAAAAAAAAAAAAATAAACAACAAAAAGTAGTTAAAATCACTAATTTTTTCTTTATGAAAAATCACAAAGCTTTTCGGCTGTTAAGCGATTATCAAGTGAATATAAAAAATATATGAATCACAATAATATATACAAAAATATAAAATGTAAAATATATGACTTAGATACACAATGTACAAAAATTATCCAATTGATTAAATAAGTACATTTAAACAATCTGATAGAGATTGTGGTAAACAACACAATCAGCAATCAGCGATATAAAATTTATACATAAACAATAAGCAAATAAAATAAAAACAATTTAAAAAAATCCGACAATATAAAATTTATACACGGACAATAATACAATAGCGAGATAATTGCTGATTGTTAATTACGTTGTTTCCCACATTTACAATCAAAATGTTTAAAAATACTGTTATATTACTTTGATAATTTTTGTAAATATAATATTTTTCACATTTTATATTTGTATAAACTTTTATATATTTGTATGATTTACATTCACTTGATGATAGCTTAACAACATATCGTTCGAGTCTGTACATTGTAGTTTAATCTGATTATTACTTCTGTTACGTGTACTCGATCTCCAGATCGGTATGTATAAATCAGGGAACGTTTGTTATTGTACGTAGTACTTTATTTTGAACGTGTTGGATTATAAATACGTTGACCCTCAAAGCGGGCTTCGCAAGACCAAATTAACCGTCTCCTACATTGTACCAGGACCAAATAGGCGATCGAATCGATTTAACATCTAGGTTTAAGTTCCCCGTTGCTGTCAGCTTTTAGCTTGTGTAATTCTATTTTAAACGCGTTTTTTTTTTCTATAGTTTGATAACAGATATTTCTTTAATAACTTACTTCCCGAACATATTTTGCGATGAGGACAGACACGAGTTTTATTATTGTTTATGCCGATCATTCTAGATTTATATTATGTAACGGGTGTTTGGCATGTGTGACCTTTGTTGATGTACAACTGGTACATAAGTAAACGTTTATGTTGTATTTATTAATCTGTCGAGGAATATGCGTGCATTTATTTGGAGTAAGATTATGTGAATGATGTGTAAAATGCTTGTTCTTTTGCTTTACGAATTTGGAATATTTTAATTGTAAACCACACCTGGTTAGTGAAGAACGTAGTATCGAGGATATCGTGGGGCTTGTGAATGAATCGCTCGAATTACGCGAGTTGTTTTTACCAATCCGTCAGTTATTATGAGTTGTTAAGTGCCCGGCGATATGTGTGGATTCTTTGATCATTTTGTCGGCATTATTCGTGGTACGAGCCGACGGTCTTCCTACTGTTGAAAGATTCCCGATAGTGTGAAATTTGTACGGCATAGAGACATCCGAAAACGCATTTCCAAATCGTTCTCGCATAATTACGTACGAATGTGACATGAAACGTTCGATAATAGATCAGCAATTAGGAAAACCACATCGTGAATATTTAACTAAACATATTAAATACTGCGACGTAGTATTGTACCATATTGTTTGAACGAGGCCTCATGAGTGCAGCCATAATCGAGCGCAGATTTTGCTATCTGTTGTTTTATAGAGGCATACTGGTGCGTCGAAGTTTGGATTGCGCTACTTTCTGGACATTCGTATGAGGAGATTTAAGTATCGTGTATATATATATATCGGTTTTTACTTCTACATACAGTTCATGGAAGCTGAGATACCGAATGTAAAAATAAATTTCGCGCTTTGCTGAAAATAAAATTTTAAATTTGGTGTCAATCATTCCAGAGATATAAATATTTTCAAATTTTTTCAAAATATGATATCAGAAATGATCGATTTTTCCAGACTTTTATATTTGCTGATTATTGAAATTGTTTTTCTTCGCATTTATTATTACTTTATTATTAAAAATTTTTAAATTTTCAGTTTCTCTGTTATCCATATAAACTCTCTTTCTCTCTCTCTCCTTCTCTCTCTCTCTCTCTCTCTCTCTCTTTATATATATATATATATATATATATATATATATATATATATATATATATATATATATATATAAAATGTAATACAGCTTAAATTATAAATTTTTGTTATTTATAGATGACTAGAAAATAAACCACTACACTCACTGATTTATTGGTTAGCTATTCAAAGAGATTATGTGGAATAGGCGCAATGAGTTTTCCATCGATTATAGTAAATTTGTTATCTTTTTTTTGGTCGAAATATTTTAACAATCTTGATAATAATATTGTGAATAGGGTCGTTCATGTTCGTGATCTTAGAGTATATCTTGATAGGACTTTGGAGTTTCTCTGTACATATAAACATTGTTACTCCACACGGTGATTCACTTCTTGAGTTTGTCATAAGAAACTCGAAATTATTCAATGATCAAAGAACATTAAATATTCTACATACGAAAATCTTGTACGTTCTCAATTACAGTATTGTTCGAAAATTTTGGGATGCATTTTACAATAAGTATAGTACAGATGTGGAAAGGATTCGGGGGAAGTTTTTGAAATATTTATTTTTTCGTATAATAGTCTAGACTACATCGTAAATTACGACCTCTTACGTGACGTTATGCTTTACGTACAATTATACGGGAATGTTTCTAAAGTTTTTTACATAACTTGCGCAATGGTAGCGTTAATGACGAGTGTTTGACTCTGCGAATTAGTTACGTCGTACACCTATAGGACGAATACCCACAACGAATCGCTATTTCTTCCAGCCGCGTTCGCTTATTTTAATCTCTGCTTCAAATCACCGTTTACACTTAAAACTCATCCGTGTTTGGATATACATTTTCGCAGCTGCTGTTTATATCATTCTTCGATTTAGTGAAATTTCAGATTTACTATGTATACTCGTTATTACTGCGAGAAGGCTGTTGGTATTGGTTCGTGAGTAGTTTGTCTAATAATTTTAAATTATCCTTATAGTTTTCAAAAAGTATACACGCAAATATGCTCGAAATATGCTCATGTGTCGAGTTATCTAAGTACTTACCAGTGTACCAAGTGTGTGTGTTTGTGTGCATATGCAGGCAATTGTATCTTTCTTTTCTGTTTATTTGTATGTGTATGGGGGGTGACTGTATATACGCGTATGTGCAGTTGTATAAGTTTTTTTTGTATTACTTTTGATAATTTTATATCATTTTTTCCTTTAAATTTTTCGTGATTTACTTCAGTTGTATATTTGTATTTAATTATTTACTTCTGATATATATATATATATATAATTTCTTTTTTTTAAAAGCACGCTTTATTTGTTATATAATTTTTAACTTTCGAGTGAACTTGCACTAATGAGAAGTATAAATCCGCTCGAAACGTTAAAAATTGTGTAAGAAACGGTGGTTTTATTGAAAATAAAATTTTAAGTTAGCCGTCTTTGTGCACAGGCCTAAGACGCCCGTACCTGTGGCCCCGAGCTATGAAAGGGGATCCCCTTGAGTGATAAATAATAATTCATAAGTTAGCGAATAAAAAATTATTTTTTATACACAATTACAAGTTGCGCGAGTAATATTATAAAATAATATAAAAAATAATAGAAATTACATTTTCTTCTTCTTTCCTAGCGTTTTCCCTGTGCGGGGTCCGATACAGTCTTTTTCATTTTTTACGATCTTTTACGTCCTCTATCCCAGCACCGGCATGCTGCATATCATTGTTGATGGAGTCTATCCAACGTCTTTTTGACCTTCCTTGTGGCCGCTTTCCTCCAGGGTTATACTCCGTTATCATTTTTGCTGGGCTATTTTCCGCTTTCCTCATGACATGGCCGTACCATCTGAGTCGTGTTTCCCGTATTTTCAGATGTACAGAAGCAACTCCTATACGTTTCCTTATGTCCTCGTTTTTGACGTGGTCCAGGAGTGTGTGCCCAAGCGACCAGCGTAACATTTTCATTTCCGTAACATGAAGTTTTTATTCCATTTTTATAGTTATTCGGCTCCATGTAACATTGCCGGTCTGATGACTGTTTTATATATCAAGGTGAATCGGGACTCTTTTGTCGCATAAAACTCCAGTTAAAATTATAAAATAATAAAAAACTAATTTTATTGTGTTTAAAAAATGTTTTCACTACTTTTACTTCGCAAGTTATTTCTTACTCTTGTTTCTGCGAAATCAATTGTTAATCGATCAATAGGAATTTTATCTAAATTATCAAATTCGACGTGTACATTATGGCTAAATAATTTAATCGATCGTTTATTTTTCAAATTTTTCACTGCTTGTTTCTTTAATTTAACGCTCGAATTGCAAACATTCTTTAGATAAATCTTTACCAGAAATATTCCTATTTTGACGATATTATTTTTCTTAACGATCTTACAAATGCAAAAGTTTAGCGCGTTTATTTTTCTCTTTTTTGAATGAAACTATTTTTTTTTTAATGAAATCAAACGGATGTATTTTATCATTCAAAAAGATTGACGTCCAAATTGAGAAGATAAATCGATTTTTTTTTAAAAAAAAAAAAAGATGATTCCATGTTAAAGTAGCCCCATATATATATATATATATATATATATATATATATATATATATATATATATATATATATATGCAGTAGACGTCAGTTTCCATTACATTGATTAAAAGTGTTCCATTATTTTTTATTTATTTGAGCGTACAATCAAGATTAAAGTTCGTTAACTAGCCGTTCGCAGTAAAATACTTAAGCATTCGAGAAATGCGCTACTTTAGACTCGAAATGCATCGAAACGTAAGAAATGAATTCTGAAACTCGTTCGACGTATTACGCCCCGTTGCCTATATAATTGCCTATACAAGTACAAATGTATAGATAAAGAAATATGCGTATATACGCCCACATTATACGTATTAAATACGTATACATTAAGATTTCTGCGTGTGTGTATGTGTGTATATATATATATATATATATATATATATATATATAATACATAATATGTTGGTATTACGGTGTATACGAAAAACGACTCTAGCTCATAATTTGCGTATAGACAACAGAATAATTAATGTGTTCTTATTATTTCTCGCATAAAGAGCGCTCGAAGTGTGCTCGCGGTTTACTCAGGATTTTCCGTATTCCTAAATATTTCTTATCATCTTCCTAGAAAAACCGAACTAAGAACGTAACGAGATGAAACTTAGCCAGATTTTCGTTATAATAAATTTGCTTTTCAACGAGTTTTATATATATATATATATATATTATTCGCCTTGCCACTCAATTGTTTCAAAAATTATTTTCAGCAAAGAGCGGAATACGCGTTAGGAGATGTTTACCGTCGAATAATTACGTTCGCGGAAAATTTTAAGAAAATTCATGCTCGTGATTTTTCTATTATGCCTGTAGCGCTCACCGCACACTAAAAATAAACTTAAAATATATCGGTGCGAGGAGGAAACACGGAGAACACCAGTGAATTTACGAAGATTAATTCGTATTTTCGTCAGTTGCGATATGTAGTGATTTTTTTTTAAAAACAATGGACAAAAAAAAACCCAATTAAAATCAATGAAAAAAATTTACTTATTGAGAACAATCATAAAGCTTTTCGGCGGTTAAACCATTATCAAGTTGAATACAAAAACAAATGATAAATTATAAAAATATACGAATTTATAAAGATATAAAATGTAAAAAATATTACTTAGATACACAATTGACAAAAATTATCAATGTGATTTTTAAATAATGCGATAGTGAATGTGGTAAACAACACAATCAACAATCAGCAATATAAAATGTTTAATACAGTAGCGAGTAAAATAAAAGTAAATAAAAACAATGTAAAATTTATATATAAATAATAACGCAATAGCGAGAAAAATTATAATAATACGAAATAGTTAAAAATAGTTGTCCAGTATAAAAATGAAATGTACAATATACTTTTTAGAACTTATTTTTCATCGAAATTTATCATTTAATAATAAATTATTTTTATTATTTCTATTTTTTTCTAGTAGTTTTTGTTTTTTTAAAGTGTTTTTCCGTATGTAAAGTTTTGTAATTTATAATATTAACCAAAATTATAAAATTTTGCATACAGAAAAACATTTTAAAAGAAGAAAACTATCAGGAAAAAGTAGAACTAATAAAGGAAAGAGATAAAAATAATTTAATCAACTCAATGATAAATTTTGATGAAGAATTGGTTCTAAGAACTATATAAGCATATTGTTGATTCCATCAAACACGAAACAAATCAAATCTTTTTGTGATCTCTAGAATGTTATTCCTAAATCACCTTAGATCTCGTTCTCATCCTTTCCCTTGGAGATCTTTTTTACACAGTAAGGAAGAACAGGTCTCTCTCGTCTTCGTATTGGTCACACTGCATTGACTCATAGCTACGTTATAAATAAAAGAGATCCACCATTGTGCGCTCGCTGCGTCCAGACACCCGTAACGCTTCAATATTTATTTCTTTAGTGTACACAATACTCCACATACTGACGTCAAAATTTCAATTGCAATTCACTACGAGAAATTTTAACCGATAAACGCGGTACAAACAGTTTTTCAATTTCTCCGAAATATAAATATTATCAACTTTATGTAAATATCCAATAATTTCCTTCGGGTGCTCCCTGGCCATAGCAGAAAAAAAAAAAGAAGAAAAGTATATCTATAGTGGACAACTATTTTTAATCATTTTTTATTATTTTTATTTAACCGGCTATTACAAAAATTATTTTATTGGAGGTATTTATTTATTTTACTCGTTATTGCGTTATTATTTATCTATTTGTTGATTGTGATCACATTCGCATTATTTTAAAATACTGTTTTATCACGCTGGTAACTTTGATAAATTGTGTATCTAAGTAAAAATAATTGCTATAAATTCTTTCGTGTTCCACATGTGACTCATAAATGATATTGAAATTTGAGCACGATCTGGCATTTGATTTTTAAGGGATTGCTATAAAAGACAACTTTAGGCATTCTTCGAAGATCTGTATTATATACCTCGTTAAAAAGATTGTTATTGTTTTTATCTCTATACGTTTACCTTGGTCTTCACTATTTACAATATTTGTGCTTAGATCGGTCGTTGATCGCTGAATAATTGTTTTCATATTTCTGCTAGTTTTTGTTCATCTGCAATTACTTCACCTTCCTGGTTTCTTACAGCCTTATACAATCGAATAACGATTAGATCTGAAATTTTAAATATCACCGGAAAAACGTAATTTTATACGGTAAATTGGCGACTACTAATTGCGCTTCTAAGTTAATAGTATTTTTTAAAAATTTCACCAACCTCGTCAGCTGACGGTAAAACACGAGTTTTAAAATTATATTGGATATACATCATGATCATTAAGTGCCGTCTCCGTATCGGACGTAGGCGACTACTTACCTATACATATTTTATTCTACAGTGTAAATGACGTACAAGGCAATCGTAATATGAAGTTCGCGTATATCGATACAAACACCCGGTATAACTGATTGTAATCGTTTTGTCGTCACAATACCTAGTGCACAATATTATTACTAGCGCGCATATTGTGGTTTGCCATTGCTATCAAAGTTTTTTTTTTTGTTTTTTTTTTTTTTTTATTATTAAATTTTAATAGATCATTAAGCGTTTGGTTTAATAAGGTGAACTATGAAAGAAGTATGACTTCACCTGATTTAATCGTTGCAGTCGGCGTAAAGGTTTTGAAGGTGTTTCAGAAACCTGCGTATTTAGATGAGATTCTAGTCGAGCAAGATTTACCTCGTTTCGTATGATAATTAATATTGTGATCATTTGAAAGCGTTACGTTTGAAACATGTCAAAGGGGACCCCGATGATTAGTCGTAAAATTTTATTCTAAAATGAATCATTTAAATATTTACGTAATCACAAGATTGTATATTATAATTAGCTGATTTTACGCAGTCAGAAGATTGTATATCGCAACGTTTTAAGTATTATTTTATATAGTTGTATTTTATTCGATAAGTATAGGTTTACTCGGTAACTAGTTTATTTGTCTAATACGTTCCTTCCTCTTCATGCGCATACGGTGCTCGCCACTTAAGTGTTTACCGTCGAGATAAAGGACTAAATATTTAATAGTGCTCTTAATAGATTATTGTTCGGGTTTACCAGCGGGGCCTAAACTTTTTGTATTTTCGTAAACTGTTACCTTAATCGATTTATTTTCGTTTAATTTAGTTTTTTTGTTGGTTTAATCATTAGTTCGACTTGGTTTAATACCGTTTATAATTTACCGCTATCTAATTGCGCACATTTATCGCGCCATAATGATGAAATAGTTTTCAAATCAGTAAAAAAGGTGATTTCTTCTTTGCTACATCATCCAGTCTGTTCGTCAATTAAACGAGTTAGTACGAATTCTTATTTATTTCATTCAAATTATACTGATTTAAATAACACGATTATATTAGAGTAGGTACGTACATATATACTAACTTAATATCGTGTTATAGAAGGTATATGTGTATATTTGTAATATTTAGTTATACATCGAATGAAGTTTACAATTCACGGATTCTAAAACTGAAAAGGAAAAAATTTATTTAAAAAAAAAAAAAGTAAAATAAAAAATTGAAAGAAATTTTTCTACAATATAGAGACCACAGCTGATGACAAGTAAAAATATGAAGAAATTAAGTAGCGGGGTATCAGGTCGTTGGCATTCTCATAAGTGGTCTGCGATGGTAACCAATGACTTTATATACATGTGTGTGTATGTATGTACGTATATATCGAAAAGTAGAAGAGTCAGCAGTAATAGTAGCTTTCCTTTATACAATGCGGCATTCGATTATATACAACATTCTTCCTCACCTCTTAAGTTAACCATAAACAGGCCAGTCTGTCACCAGCATTATAGCTTTTTAGTCCCACCTACAAGCTGAAATTAGAAAGTAGTAGTAACGACGGTACTATCAATAGTAATAGTAGTAACATTAAATAATATAATAGTTGTATTGGTAACGTAGAATTCGTTAGGAGCTTTTAAAAAATATCGTGTAGATTTTCAGTTTTCAAACTCCTCCTTATGCTATATATATACATATATATATATTATATATATATATATATATATATATATTATATATATATATATATATATATATATATATATATATATACATAAATCTTTGTTCTCATTTTCTGATCTACTTCAAAGATATATGTATATATAAATACTTATCACACATAAAACAACACAAATACACACTAGCTTTTGAGTACAAAAAATTACCTCGATTCTCTCTTTACATTTTTTTCTTTTCATATGTTTCACACGCAAAATGCAAAAATTTGTGTGCTATTACAGCTATTCCTTATCTCTTTATATCTGATTCTGTATGTCTTTCTTTCGTACCACTAGAAATTTACGAGTAGTCTGGTCAAATATATATACATATATATATATATATATATACGTAAAATAACTCGTAAAAAGTCCAGAAAAAATCCCATAGAAAACCTACAAAAGCTGTCTGGGTTTTTTAAATTCTTTCCTTTTCCTTTGCTTTGCTTTGCTTTGCTTTTCTTTTCTTTTCTCGCTTCGTCCATGTCCTCGTCTCATGGCGGAGATTCTGCTCGAGTACATACTCGTACCTCGTGTACTCTACCGCCGTCGTCCCTACACGCGGCAATCCAATCCTTCAGGCTGTTCGTCAACGATAGCGCAATATTACCGGATAACTCCGCTAGCCCCTCGCTAGTACTCGATTATTTTCGAGAAAGCCCAACGTCTCATAATCATCGCTAGCCGTCTCGCTCGATGCGGAACTAAGTACTCGTCTTTTCGATTTCGCGTTGTTGTGTTTTTTTTTTATTCTTTTTTTTTTATCGTGTTTTTGTTTTCCTCTATCGTAATTTTTTTTTTTCAATTTCTGAGGGTACGATGAACTTTTAAAATTTTAACTCTCGACCTAATTCTAAAAATTTTAAACTGCATTTCGTTTTACGCGCCAATCTTACCTTTATTATTAATATTACCGTCACTGTTTTTATCACTATTAAAATTATTATTATTGATATTGTTGTTATTACTAGGGTTTCTTAGAAATTTCGTTAGTCTTTACGTTAAATATACAGATATAGACCTCGACCGTAGTAAACGTTTTAATATTTTCTTTCACAATCGTCTGGATCAATCTTTCGGTCTGCTGTTTTCTCTGAAAACTCGATTCAAAGTGAAAATAGCCCGCGAGAAGTGTGAAATGACCGGATAATCGTCCCGAGCTTGATAAAAGTCGGATAATCGCGATTATTATTTATCCGTATTTTTAGAAAAATACGTGAAAATGGTTATCTCTCCCCCCCGCATTATATCGCTTCTATAAATCTATTAATATTTTTCGTAGCCGGTCCAACGAATTTAATCTTCTTTAAACTTTATTCACAAAAACGCTTTATATATATGTGTGTGAGCGTGTGTATATATATATATTATTCAAAATTATGTTTTTCTCTTTTAATATAATTACCGGGCGGGGGAGCTGTAGAATTAATCTCTTTCACGAAAAGTGGTAAGAAGCTTTAATCGAAACCACGTTTAAAAAGGTAGATATTTCTCCCGTAGCATATCGGATAGTATCGTGATAAAATATTAGGACCATTAGCGAAATCGATTATACATATACATACATACATGCATACATATATATATATATAACACCACTGGTCATTACGAATAATATCGCTGGAAATTATAATTATTCTTATAAAATTAATAAATAAATCGAAATAGATAAAATTAAATGACGACCCTAGTCGTAATAATCGCGGCGATTTTATGAATTATTATCGTAATACAGTCAATAAATTATTAGCTCGATCACGATCGACAGATGTTATTTGAAGAACCGTCATCGTATTATCAAATGATAGAACCATCACATACCGTTATATTCCTCGTAGTTGGCGCATCGATAGATCGTTTATATATATATGTATATAAATTTTTATTCATAATTTGTTCTATATGTTATATTATATATATGTCTGTGTGTGTGTCTATGTGTGTGTATTTGTGCCAATTTAAATTATGAATTATATATATATATATATATATATATATATAAAATATATATACATACAATTTCTTTTATATTTAATTAAGAGGCTATCGCGGTTAATAATGCAAAATTTAGGTCTATATAATAAAATAATATTTAAAAATGTTATATTTTATCTTTTAAAAATTTCATAAAATTAACGCATTCGGATCTCACTTACATATCGATAAACGAAATTGTTTGTGGCCATTTATAACTTAACCGTTCCAAATAATTTTTAACAGTAAAACTAGAAATTTTAATACAATGATCTAAGTAGTAAAATATTCTTATAGAGCTAGAGATAATATTTTCCGAATATATATATATATATATATATATATATATATATATATATATATATATATATATTATATATATATATATATAATGACTAAATGTTCAAAGTGTGGTTTCTTAAGGGAAAAATTGCGCATAGAAAAATACGAATTTTGCTCAAATTTGCTGCGGATTTATATGACTCGTTCAACTTGGAAGCTGCGAACGAAATTAAAGGAAACGTTCTAAATTTTTTTAACCTCTAGTATATATAAATATACATATATATACGAATAGAGAGAAAAATAAATAGGATAAATAACGATATAAAAATCGAGAAATAAAAAATTTCAGTGGTTTAAAAAATGATTTATTATTAACATTCATTACTTAAAACAATGGGCGAAGAAGAAGGTAGAGATTATAAATCTTTTCTCGAATGTAATAATTTTAGTTTTTATATTTTCATCTTCGTCGGTTACTTTATTTCTATCTTTCTTTTATTATTAAAGTTTCTTAATGCGCTATTTCTCGTTGATCGTAATTTTCTTTCGGATTTTTTGTAACTTTGCATCTTAACCATTTCTGTAAGTTCGCCTACGTAAGGGTGTGTGTATGTATACGTAAGCGAGTAAAATATTTGAACGTACGCTTCTGGTTTAATTAAGTTTTCGTATATAACCGAAAAATAAAATAGCAAGAAAGAACGTAACAATAATAAACAAGGACGACGATAGTAATTTATAAAAGTAAGTTTTTTATTTTATTATTTTATATCTCATTCTTTCTCGCAATACTCTATATTTCGTTTAAATTAGCTTCAACTGACGTATTGCGCATGCGCGACTGTATGTAAAGATTTTGAGTTGGAAATTTTATACGAGGGCAATTTGTAACGTTCCAACTTGTTCACAGGCGATGATATCCGTTCTCGGTTTAAATTTATTTCCACTAATTTCAACTCCCTCCGCATTTTACGCGCCGGCTATTTCGACCTTTCATTTTTACGACGATGATACTGAAAAATTCCTTTTAAAAGATATCTAAAATAACGATACATATGTGTGCGTGTGTATCGTGTAATACACATTAATACGTCATTATAGATGATACTTAGGTGACCAATATTTTTTTTTTATAAATTGTGTTACTTTTTTTTTTCTTTTTGGAAATGAAATTTCAAATTTTTCGATTTTTCCTTAAAATTATACTTTCATAGATTAAGAAATATTTCCGGATGATCAGATACGTTCAGTCAAAATGGTACCCCCCAAATATAAAAGTTTAATCATAATTTCCAAAATTTTATGAATGGTTGTACTCAGAGTCGGGGTTAAAAATTTCCAAATTCGTATTTTGCATACGGACCATTTTAAATTAGTTAATAAATTACAAGTATGTACAAAATTTCATCGAAATCGTTAGAGCCGGGCGCACAGAATTTATTTATTCATTTGAGTTTATAAAAACAATTTAGACGTTACAGGGACTAAAAATTGAAATTAACTTTTAAAATATGTGATTTCATTCATGTATAAATCACACTTCAGTTAAGTAAATAGAAAAAATGATTAGAATTTATCACCGGGATAGAGTATTATTTCATCTTATACGCGATTTAGATTTTTAATAATTATTATATTTGTAAACTTTAACGGACTGTTAACAGGTAGTACACGCGGTCGATGTTATGAACTAAAAAAAAAAACAATTAAATCACTATAAACTTTTATATTTGAGCGAAGCTTTTCAACAATTACATCATTATTAAACGTCGCTTGGTAATAACGTAGTTGTGGGAATGCTTCGCTCAAATATAAAAGTTTATAGCGGTTTAACTGTGTTTTTATATTGTTTCATTTGTAATTTATAAAATGACTACTCTAGGACATATAATGTTATCGATGTTCGACAACTGTGGTTTCATAACGAAATACTATTATATATATATATATATATATATATATATATATATATATATATATATATATATATATATATATAATGTATTTGTATAGTGTAACATATAAGAATACATGTTTATTACATGTGTATATAATATATTTGTACAATTTAATAATTATTGACTATTACGCACAATAGTTTCGAATGTCTAAGTCTTATATATATATATATATAAATCAATAACAATAATTCCAACTATTTTACAACTTCTTTTATTTTCTAACAGAATCACCTGGTCCACCACAAAATTTAACAGTAAACTTTGTGGATCAGTCAACCGTGATACTATCTTGGAATCCACCTCGCTACGTAGGAGGTCGAAACGATACTGTTTACAGAATTACTTGTGACGCTTGCGGTCCGTCGGTCATCTATATTCCCAATGTGGTAAGCTAAATGTTTAATATTTCTATCCTATTTAGAGAAATAGACCATATATATATATATAATTTAATGATCTCCTCTTATCGTATAAAAGTAAATAATTTTCACCCGTAAATAAAGCAACAATATTATATAACACGTAAAGCATGCGTACCGGACACCTATAAATAATAATAATAGTTAAACGTCGTTATGAACACCATATAATTGGCACGTTTTCTTCCATTCCGTTCTATCCAAGTTTAATCGTATCCAAGTTTAATCGTATCAAACCCATCCGCTGTCTGAAGCCTATCTTAACGGCTGTCTACCGACAGTTCTTTTATTGTAATCTGGATTCGACTTGGTTACATTTCCGACCAAACCATTCCGATGAATCACGCGACCAAGTCTTCTAATACATATGATGTATTGTCTTGGATTTCCGCACTGGCACGCACCAGATGTCGTTATACCCCATTTCTGCATTAGATATCCGCATCTTCTCCAGTCCTAATTCTATCGAGTCTTACATCGTTTCCTGGGTAACTTCATTCCTCGAGTCGACGACTAAATTGGAATTTGTTTTAATCATCGGTTAATTAAGTAAAGATTTAAATAAAAACCAAACAAAATCGTAACACAGTTTAATCGCTAAAAGTTTTTTATTGCAAAGTTTTTCGACAGTTACGTCATTTTCAAGCATACGCAATAAATAATTACGTATGAATTACCAGAAATATCTATATAACGACAACTTAAAATTCGATATACATATTTCACTAGCCAGACGTAATTTCACTTTTAGATTTGTTTACAATAAATTTTATTTATAAAACAGATTTTGAAAAATTGATATACATCTCCAAACCGGGTTCGAGTTCAATTAAATGCTGAATATATCGGAGAGTAATGATTTTATAAATTATAAACCGAACAAAATCATAACACAGTTTAATCGCGTTTTTTATTGCGAAGCTTTTCGACGCTAATTTTAAGTTGTCGTTATATATAGATATTGCTGGTAATTCATATGTAATATTTATTGCGTACGCTTGATAATGACGTAACTGGCGAAATGCTTTGCAATAAAATACTTTTATAGTGATTAAACTGTGTTACGGATTTTATGTTGCTTATAATTCATAAAATCGCTACTCTCCGATATATACAACATTCGAGGATTTAAATGATCGCTTACAAAACTGTTTCTAATTATGGTGACAGCAATATGACCGATTGTTCTGTCGATGTTATAAAAAAGATAATTAATTTATTTTCGCAAATAAGAGAAAAAATAATTACACGTATCGAAACAATTAAAGCGTGCGTATATTTTTAATAAAACTCCATTAGGAAAATTTAACAAACGGTGAACTAATAAAGGGAACTTTTCCCCGATGTAACGGAATGGTTTAAAGATACGAAATATTTTAAAGTAAATTTCTACACGACACAAATACTAACTGGTCACGCATCTTTCGAATGTCGATCATTTAAATACATTGCGCGTTATCGATAATAAATTATTTAATCGCGCTAGTAGCGAAGTATAACATGTTCTACATATTGTACGTACTTGAGGCAAGTATAAATCACTTGCGACAGTTACACCGCAATATTGATTGTTCACTTCGGCTGAATGAAATAATTTTACTCGAACCATATTTACTTTATTTATTTCGGCATTGATCAAAATTTCAAAAAAATACATATACGATATCCTAAATTTATAATGTAATTTACGAATGGGATTATCAGGAAAAGTATGTATTGATATAAATCTTCGTGAAATTTTTTTCTTTTCCATAATACTAAATCGATATTTTCTTAATACATTATCTGAAATTAAATTTTGTATCTGATTGAATATGTAATAAATTTTTATTTCAACATCGTTACCGTGTTCAATCGCACTAGTAAAATAGGATTGTATTTATACGTGTAATGCGGTCTAAGATTATTTAAAGTTAATAATACCGGAATGTTCAAAAATTACGGGCTTTTGAAATGTGGTGTTGGAGGAGAAGATACAACGAAAAAAAGTTTCGAATAAAGAAGTTCTATATAGAATTGACGAAAAACAGACCTTATTACATTCGATAAAGAAAAGAAGATTAACTGGGTACTCCGACACGGTGGTCTGTTACGCGATGTAATAGAAGGACAGATTCCGGGGAAAAGAAGTCGTGATAGGCACGGATCAATACCGGAAAATGAAAAGAGCTGCAGAGAATCGGTTGGGCTGGAAGTTACTTACTACGGAATAAAATCAGTCCTAGGACTGCCAAACTTATGATGGATGATATCTTTTGATATTTTTCACTTCTTTAAGCAATCCACATACACGAAGTTGTTGCTGTTCTTTTTTTAAACGAGTAATTGAATGTTAGTTAAATGTCATTAAATTAATTTTAATAACGAGAATTTTAATGATCTTAAATTTCGGTGACTGAAAAAAAAAATGGTTATTATCAGATAAACTTAACATATTTCAAGTAGATTTACTGTCAAATTGTGTACATTCGTGGACGGTGTTTTTTTAAAAGCTGTAACAACGATGAACGGTTAGCGAAGCGTTCACAGGCGGCCGGTTGCTGAGTATAAGCAAAGTACGTCACGTCCGATATATACTCTATTCGTTGATGTTTCAGCTTTACCGATGAGTTTAATCGCATTCGACTACTAGTCGTTTATAATGAATAAAATTTAAAAAACGTACCTAAAAGAACAATTTAATTAATCGAGGTATTTCCACGTCCGGTCGTTCGCGCAGAACTACGAATGCGGCTTTTAAAATAAACGATCGAAATTATTTTAAGACACGATTATTCTTCCTTTTCCTAAATGAATAGGAGGAAAAGTGCTTAAAAATTCTTACGAATTTTTCGTTTTACCATTAAACAGGATAAGTTGAACGACACGAAAATAACGGTTAGCGGCTTGAATCCGATTACCGTTTATAAATTTGTGATAGCGGCCGAAAACGGTGTCAGTAATTTAACATCTAACGGTGGCGTAAGTTACGCCGATGTAACCGTAACGACGGAAGCGACATCTCCACAGTCGGCAACGGTCAGCAACGTGAGAGTAACTCACGTAAAAGCTACCGAACTCGGCCTGGCTTGGGATCCGCCTTATCTGCCGACTGTACACGAAATCAGTTTTATCGATTCGTACGAGGTTAGAATATTTTCTTCGTCGTTAAAGAATTTTATTTAATTTTTTTTTTTGTAATATCCTCTTTAATTTAAATTTAATCGCATACGCAAGAGCCAAAATGACAATTGTTTTATTTTTCGAGGTGGGAACGAAGCATTCTCGTTCCGTAAATCTTATTATTTTTTTGGGCCGCAGAATTAAGAGATTCTATAATGGCATTCTGAACGCATTTATAAACTTTAATTGCTTCGAGTCTTATTCGGAATGATTTATTTAACGTCCACGATACGCAGCTCCGAGAGAAATATTGCCATCTTCAGCACACATATACATCTTAATAGATCATAAGCTCCGTTATGCAGCTTTATGCTATCTATCTAACATATACTCAATACAGCCTACACAGATCATAGGCCTTTCATTTTCCTTGCAGATAATACTTTTTGATGACAAAGTTTCTACCCTGTCGTGACTCATCCTGTTCTCCTGCATGATACTGTACTATAATTTAATGCTTATTTATCTATGTTCTTCTAAGTTTCCGTATATGACGCATTAATTTAAATAATAGCAATTATAATAATAAATAATTCCGCCTGCTTTCGTACGTTACAGTCTTTTTACCGTTCAGTTAATTTTAAATTCACATTTTTATTCAGCGTCTTCGCGTCATTATTATACTGAAGTATTTGCGCAAACGTACAGATCGTAAAATAAAAAAAATCAACAGATATCCGAGTTACCTAGACGATTATTTAAATTAGTTGGAAAACAAATAACAATATTTTTTATATAAACAATTACGAGTGTATGTTTGAAAATATTTTTTTTTTTAAATAATATTTCAATCAATAAGCAAAACCATCAAAAAGACCTACTTTCCTAATTTTAAAATAGTTCGTCAAAAATTCAACAGATGGCATTGCGTAAAGTGTTATACCTTTATCGCGTTATTCGGATATTTTTAACGGAAATAATTGTACTTATTTACTACGTTCAGAAAAATTTAATATCTAATAAATTTCCAGTTCAGGATTTGAGTAAGTTGATGTTTTTTTTTTAAAAAATAAAAGCTGTAATAAAATGTGCGAAACAATTGATGTTCGATTGAAGGCTCACTACCCTCGTCTAATTAAAATATAAATAAAGGCTGGTGAAACTAAATCGGGTTTAATAAAGCATGTTGCGATACACGTGTAAAATTAATTTATTAATTCATATTTCTCGTAATAATATAATTGATCTATAATCATTTTATCTATTGTTATCGTAAGTAGACCGTTTATGAAATTTAGTTCGATTTTATTTAATATTTTATCGTTACGAACGTTATTAAAGATTCACAGAACTTTCAACCGAATCGTGTTAATAAAAATAATATCATTTATATTTTTAAAACTTTATGCATAGTTATAAAATTTACTTCCTAGTAAAAAACCACCTACGCTAGTTAACAACTTTTAACGTTTTGAGCGGACTCGCATTACTCATCATCGGAACTGAACCGAATCACAAGCCTCGGTGTCAGTTCAATTTTTTCAAACAAAGAAAAAGTGGTAAGCGAACAAAAATATGAAAAGCGAATTGTCCGAGAAGTTATTTAATATTTATTATTCCAACACAACTGATCAACACTGATCAACTTTAGTCGTCATTTAACGATTAACTTAGTTGCGATGAGGAATATTTTGTGGAGGGTATTACTGAGTAGTAATACTGGTTAGACGAAATTTAAAGGTTTGAAGATTCGGTTGTTACATTTTGACTGTGCAATCGAATTCTCATTTTGTAAAGCTTCGTCTTTGACTTTCAAGTATTGTAACCTATTTTGTTTCATACGGGAGTTATTTAATCTTTGTTCGTCCAATGCCCTTTTTCTAGCCTTCTTTTTAGGAACCTGCCCAGTCGTTCTCTGTGTGTTTTTCCACCTGCGACGATGTCGATAATGCGTCTTCCGAGTGATTTGATGTTTAGTGTATTTATTCGATTGTTAATGACTTGGGAAGTCGAACCATTATTAGATAAGGAAAAGAAGTGGGTGGAGTCAAAGTTTAATTACGTTTGTGTAGGTACCTGGTAGACGACGTTTCGATGAGGATATGATGTACTATATAATGACGACGATAACGACGATCGTGCATATCGAATCCAGAGCGTCATATTTTTAAATCAATCTGCTTTACCGCTTCGTCAGTAAGTTTTGGAGCCCACAAACTATCAATCGTTATATCAACTCCTAGTAGAGAGCATTTAAACATCACCATATTCACATATTATATAGTGCTAATCTCCATTTCTTTAAGTTATTCTTTGTTCGTCCGCATTTTGTACGTAATCCGTTCAGAGTCTTCCACCTTTGAAATCTGATTATATCGCGCAGCAAGATACGTCCATCACTTGGCTACGATAATTTGTCGCTATAGTTGCTTTCGGTGTTTAAAGCTTATGTATCACAGTGCACGATATGAAGAAAATAGTGCGATGAGAGACGTAGTGACAATTGCCGTCTATATCGGCAACAGTAAACGTGCTTGCGTAATAATTGCGAATATGTGTACGCAGGGGCGTATTACCCCCAATGCCAAGAATGCCATGGCATAGGGCGGCAAATTTTGGGAGGGCGGCATGTAGGACCAAAAATAAATTTTGTTAACAAAAAAAATTAATTTTTTTAGTTTTAAATCAGATATATTTATCACAAAAAATACAAGTAATTATTTTATAGTACAATTTTTCTTGACTTTCTTAAGGCGAATTCTTCGATCAAATTTTCAAAATTTATTCGTCGATTCAAAAAAAAAAAAAAAAAAATCATTTTCGATGCATAACAATGCTAAAGCATTTAGTCTTTCATGACTTGTCGTAGTCCGTTGATAGGTCGAAACAAGAAACGCGCGCTTTCAATCAAATTTGAAAATACTTTGTAAGTTATTGTAGGTATAGAAACTTTAAAAATATATGACAATAAATTAATTGGACGGACATCATTAACTTTGCTAATAAACATCATGACTTTTTTCTATCAACTATAATTATTGAAACAGTGTAAAGTTTTCAAATGTAAATTATTTATTATACAGTAAATACAAAAATGGATTATTTTTAAAAAGTTTTTATTTTACTCATACCATAGACTTTAAATTTTTTATTTTTGTGTTTAAGAATAGTAAAACACTTTTCAGAAAATAAAATTTTGTAACCGAACCAACATATTTGAGTAACAAAATTTTGGAAAATCGATGGCCTTACATGGGGCGGCACCACTTGTGTGGCGTAGGGGCGACAAAAGTTGAATACGCCCCTGTGTGTACGTATATTTAAAAATGGAACATTATATAGCTTTGTATAATAAAAATAATAATGTAGTATAATAATAAAATTATAAATTGGGTTTATCTCATCGACAGATATCTAAGTAAACGAAGGTAGAAATAAATAGTACGAAAAGATCTGAGCACAACATTGAGATAAGTTGCATTTTTAGAGGAACGTAAAAATTTCAGTAGGAAAAATTGATTTCAACTTACAGGCTCTCAGAAGCCTGTATTTAATAAAGGAAAATTGGAAGCCGGAGAAGCCTAGTTGAAATTCATCGTCTGATAGAATGATCAATCGTAGCACAGAAGTCCTTTCACCCGATTATAAAACAGTCAATTGTAGCACAGTAGGAGTATCAGCTGATGGCAAAAGAACACATCCGTGAGGATATGAAGTTCCGATTAGTCTGTAAAAGGAACCGACACGTAAAGCTTGTGATTTAGTTCAATTCTGATGATGAATGGTGCGAGTTCGCTTGAAACGTTAAAAGTTCGTGTACGTGGTTTTTTATTAACTAAACGCGAATTTTATTAGAATCATCGTCGTAATATATAGTAAATAATAAAAATTGAAAATAGGTCAAATGTTTCCCTCGAACCAACGAGGACGCTTTAAATGCCAGCAATAGCGTTAGTACCAAATTGACGCAATCGCAGAGCACGTTATTTACGTCATTACGGCCGCGAACTGAATACGGTTTTCAAGTACGAGTAAAAACAATATACGGTTGGGGTGAATATAGTCCGACAATATTCAAAACTACGGGACAGTTACCGGATCCAGGTATTGAAATACACATCTAGTCTATTAACCTCTCTCACATTTATATACGTATTTTTATTGTTTGCGTGTTTTAAAAAACGAATTTTGTATATATGTATTAAGCGCGTATTAAGGTATATTCTTCTGTCTTCAGCATTCATTCCTAAACTTAGCGATACCAAAACGCTAATTGTAACGAACTCCCTGGTCGCTGTAACAGCTTTCAAGAATATAAAAATAAGAAAATCCTCTTGTTAATCGCGTACATTACCAACTACAACATACAGATCCGGTAGTCCTCTTATCGGTCCGGGGCATAAGGAAATCGTACGAAACGGAACGATAGATATGATAGCCCGTTACATAATGTGTTCTCTAACGACATTTATGTCTCCCGTCATCTCTGGTACTAAACACAGCCCTGAAATACTTCATTAACTACAACTGGCAACAGAAGTAGAATTCGTACGACCGTAACTTCCTTCTTGATATTAAACCTAATGCAGACTTCTACAAACCGTCTATTAACTTGTTCTGTTTCAACTATATGGGACTCAGCAGGTTTCGCTTTGGCCTGGTATCACTTTTTCATGACCATTTACTACAACGTGCCTCTTCCCTGATTTTTGTTCCTTTTGTTTACTCCCTAACTCTTCCCTTATTCGCCGTATCTTTGCCCTGCGTTCTGCCCTCTCCAATAATCCTTAAAATATTTCGTCAATTATACAATTCTTTTCCTCCTCCAACCTCATATATCTAACAGCTAAGTGATCAGAGCCGTAATAGTCTCGGTAGTTACATATATCTCTATTAAAATATACATATATATTTATAAGTATTATATTAACCATTGGGTTAAACCTCTGCACATGTTGAATAATCCTGATTGCCGCTTATTTAAACTAAAGTTTAAGATTGCAGAAAGGGAGTAGCTGTCTTTTCTTGGAGCTACATTAAAAAAAAAATCTTGTTATTTCTCCACTCAACCTTATCGTCGGTTGGTATTAATACTGACACGTTAAATCGGTTTTCCGAAGTGAGCGCGTGTTTGTGTGACGGTATAACTTCCACAAAAGTATTCCATATACCTACATCTCAGTCCGACCTTTACTTCGTCATCCACCTATGATTCTTCCCACTAATGATATCCATTCTGAATATCTGATCAGGTGTCTAATCATTTCTTATTTCCCCTCCCCAGTTAATCGTATTCCGTATATCGACTCGTTCGTTTATCTCTGGTAAAACTTTCTCATTATTAGTTTCATCTTTAATATCCGACGTCAACACGTCGCCTTTCATTGCTCATAATGATAAAGTTTGGCTTAAACAATTTGAAGGAATATATATATATATATATATATATATATATATATATATATATATATATATATATATATATATATATATATATGTTATATAACTAATCTTACATTTCACACGAAGATGTTTAAGGTGAAATGCATAAAAGAGGAAATCGCAATTGTTGCCAAAACACATGTCAACCGTTTTGAAAAAAACACTAATCACACGGCGATCTCCCTAATGGATAACTCTTGAATATCGTCGACTGGATAGAACGAAACCTCTGGACTTAATATAAACTAGGCGTATTAATATATACATTTAAGTTTTAGCATCCATCATTGGATAGAATACTACTCATGATATATATATCAATTACAAAACTTAACAAACAGCATGAGCTAGGTTTATGTTAACAACATATAAAAAACCATACGTATGTAAGTTAAATAAAGTGATTTGATTTCATTATTATCATTATTATTATTATTATTAATCAGATACGTATATATATATATATATACAAATATATGTGTATATAAAATATATTCTGCAGCTTACGTTGGAAGTAGCAGTAGTACTGATGCTAGTCAAGAAGATAGTGTAGAAGTTAGAATTATCGCGGGCGCTACCGTAGCCGTAGTTATATTACTGGTTGGAATCATAATAATGACTGTTTTGTTCCTTCGAAGGTAATTATCGTTAAAATTATCGTCTTTCTATCATTCTCTTAGAGATTATATATATATATATATATATGTATCGTCATATTTAAATATTGACTACACACGATACTAGACACTAAAACAATACCTACCAAAAACGAGAATTAGATAACAACTGAGTTTAAATTCATTTAACAAATTGCGTTACCAACTTCATGCAAGAATATCTACACATTATCAGGTCTTCTTTCCAGCAATTCTTCCGCAGCTCCATAATTGTATCCTTATTGCTCTCTAAATGTATATATACAAAATATTCAGCGCGGGTACAGACCCTACTAAATAGTCGACTAATAAAAAAAAAAATAAAAAAAAGAATCGTGATGACGACGAGAAAAGTGTGGCATATATATATTTGTTGATTGTAGCCGGAGTATCGATCAGCTGCGTAAGAATGTACACGATCATCATCATTATCATCACAATAACTTAGATTACCGGAATATTGATTATGTCGCCGCTGATAACAATACTTCTTTTATTGGTTATAGCCGTGGAAATGACGATTGCGGCAAGAAACAACCCAGCGATTGCGATACGTTGGAATATAGGAACGGAGAAGGTAAAATAATATCCAGTATTATTCGCTATAATCTATTTACTATTTTTATATTTGAATTCATTTTATTTAACATTTTGTATAATTTTAAAATGAAAATATCTCACTACGATATACGATGTTAAAAAATCATCGTTCCAAAAATTATATATATATATATATATATATATATATATATATATATATATATATATACTATAACCCGGCCAAGGGTTACTGTTGCTTAGTTATTAAAGGTTAAATTGATAATAAACGAAATTATTTAAAACAATTAAATTATTATTAATTAATAAAATTAGAAATTTGAGATTTGCAAGAAACCACAAATCAGCATAAGATTTTAAATTTCATATTGTAATTATATAAAGTGTAAGAAGTAATATAAATGTTCTCAATTTAAATATTTTAGTTTTCATTTATAATGACGAATTTAAATTTAATTAAATGTCTATTCGGTTTGCAATACATAATAATATACAAAATAATGATACACAAAAAAATGTTGTTTAGTTCTGTATCTAATATACAAAATAATACAGAGCACAATGAAAATAAAATCATAATAAAGTGATACGTAAAAAGGCACGCACACAAACAACTTTATTTCGTATGAATAATGAAATTGAAATACAACGTCATGTATTGAATACTTAAGCAACCGAAATGTTTAAGTAGTGAGATTATGTAACTCACACCGAGCGAATTTCAACCCTTTTTCTTATAAAAATTCGTACAATAAAAACTGTAAAAACTAATCTATCTTTTAAGTTCGACGAACAATACACATTAACAACATTTTATTGAAATCGCTCGTAAAACGGGATTTATATATATATATATATATATATATAATACAGTTTTACATATATTTGGTTGTATGAGATATGTATGTAGATACCATTGACAATTAGCGCTTTCCACCATATATTTTACATAACCGTTAATGGGGTCTAGAACATTTAGAAGACTTTTTTTAGACAACAACAACAACGCTTTCCTGTAACTTGCACATTCTTGCATAAAAAACAACAAAAAAGACATCTCAGATTTGTAGAGATTATTCGTAAATAATTTTAAAATATTTTTAATGTATTTTAAGAAACTTGTATATATATATATATATATATATATATATATATATATATATATATATATATTAACGAGTGTATTATAATTTCACGCACGCCATTCTTTTATGTTGTAATGGTAATAGGATTAATTCTCACGTATAGTAAGTTTTACGTTTGACAAATATTTTGTATTAATAGTATAGATTAATTACATCTTTCCAATTTTTTTCTTTCTTCTTTTAATTGGTTTAGCTCGTCGCGAAGCTTCTTTAATTAATTGCCAGTTTTTTCTATATTTATTTATTTATTTAATAGATATTTATATAAATAAAATTACAATCACCATTAAATACAGACAAAATATAAAGCTTAAACATTCTTGTAGATGAGGACCGTTTGGCCAATTATCTCCTCTATTTACAAGTTTTCTTTCCCTTAATATTGTAATTGTATATTGTTTTTATTTTTGAACCAGTTATCTCTGATTGTATTCAGTTCTTATATACTTGAATTTAGTACAATATAGAAATGTGTGACCCGGTGAATCAATTTCGATTTTATATTATTCGCATTTATAATTATTTGTTAAGTCCAATTTTTTTTTTTTTAGGTAGCGTGTCCCGATAGAAACTATGTTAGAAAGAAATCCGGACTGATTAGTTTATTCTTCAGTCTATTCTCGATTCTTGATTGTGTACGTCTGTCTCCCTGTTAGTTCATCCTCATAAACGTTTTGCCATTTCTCCGGGTATTTTTCT
This sequence comes from Coronaproctus castanopsis, assembly GCA_032883995.1. Classification (NCBI taxonomy): domain Eukaryota; kingdom Metazoa; phylum Arthropoda; class Insecta; order Hemiptera; family Monophlebidae; genus Coronaproctus; species Coronaproctus castanopsis. Next base: position 85,986,823 of record CM065053.1, read on the forward strand.
TTCACTTCCTTTATTTTCTTCTGTATTCTCATTATTTTTGATATGTTTTTCGTCTTTTAATTTATCTCGTTTGTCATTTCTAATTGTCAGTCTCCCGACATAATTCCTGATCTGACGTAACAAGCGGTATAGGAGATTGTTCTATATGAACATATTATGTTTAAGATAATTTTTCCTTATTACATTTTGATCTTTTTTTTTCACCGAAATATTAGGATAATTAATCAATATTTTATGTATATTAATAACAATTGTTTAAATAAAATTTATGAATAGCGGCAAATTAATTATAAAACAATAATAAATACTAAACTATTACACAAAAATTTATAATTTGTTTTAATTCTCACAATAAAATTAATTTAAAACGTAAGTACATATATATATATATATATAAGTGTTTGTGGGTTGTGTGTGTGCAATATATACATATATCGATTTTCATCAGGTTCTCGTAAGAATTAGATTTCATTGGTAGTTTCTCTCTTTTCCCATAAATAATTACGGCAGCTGCATCCAAAATTGGTAGAGCAAGCACTAATCGGTTATTCGCTGCACTAGTTTTCATTTTGTTTTCTAAAAAGGTTATCTCCCTTAGACTTTGGATCAATATTCTAACAGTAAGACGACGGTTTATGACCGAGGAGGTTATAATGTAACAAAGTTCAAACCTGGCTGAGGGTGAGACAGTCGTAAGATCTTGTAGACTTTTAATAAGTCGTTTTTTACACATGTCTGCTTCTTCGAGTTACTGGCAGTTGGTCAGTAAATCTAATTTATCACAAACTGTGGATCTGTTCCGTTCCGATTGGTGGTCCGTCCAGGAAAAATATCAAGTGGCAGACCGGAAAATCGTTATCTTGGTCAACCGGCCTCTAGACACCGGAGTACATAGATAGAGGATCGACGGTAGGGCTGTTTAAGATTTAATAAATCAACTCTCGACGTCCGGAATCCACCGACTACGATACAGAAGAAGATGTATATATATATATATATATATATATATATGTGATGCGTAGTTGCTAGAGTGCTCGACATTCAACTCATCAATCGAGGGTTCGAAATCAACACGCGACACAGAAAGTTTATCATCTTTATTTATTTCTTAAACTATCAGAAAGAAGGCAGTGGCATCCCACTTCATATGCGCGCGTATCTGCGTCGCATATAAATAGTGCCTTAATGCTAGCTCATTTTGTACATAAAAATAAACGGTCAATGGCTAGTCACGACGTTCGCAACGAACAATACGATGATGATGATGATGAATATATATATATATATATATATATATATATATAGTTATTATTATATATAGATAAATCAAAATTGTGAATGCATATAAATTAGTTATTAAACAATAATAAATAATAAACTTTTACACGAAGTTTTAAAATATGTCAATTTGATTTAGTTACACCACCCCCACAAAATTAATTATCAGAAATATTCGGATATTACTATTATTACTATTTATTATTATTAATATTATTATTATTAATTTTTAAATAAAATTGCTTGTTGCGTTAGTATCATTTAATGTCTTAACATTTTTTTCTTCTTTTTTATCTGCGCGTGCGTAAACTGCTTTAAATGCTTGATCACCTGTTTTTGTTTTGTTTTCTTCTATTTTCAGTGCACTGCAAGCTTGATAGTTCAATCGGTGTTGCACATATCGGAGGATGTAAGTTTTATTTGCACACGTAGTTACACACACATACCAATATACACATAAACACGTACACACACGTAATAATTTATTAAAATTCGTTATTATACTCGGTATAATCGTAATTACGAAAAATTAATTATACTTGATCTTGAGAGATTACGTCATATAATTTCACAAATGGGTGTTATTGATACTATTTAATAGGGTAATTTTCAGTATTATATATATGAATGTAATTATTTCATCTAAAACATTAATTATATTTGATCAAACCTTTAAAAAGTTTTTCAGCAGTTACGCCATTTTCAGATTTTTAAAATGTATTAATTAACAATAAACTAAATAATAAACAATATATAATAAATATAATTAACTTATATCTAAGTTAAAACAACGACACTATGAAACTACTAGTTGTGCTACAATTAAGTTGTTCACAACTATATGTAAGTAATTACATTATTTATGTATCGTTTATTATTATTAATTAACTTATTTTCAGTTACTTAAATAATATACAATTGTTGAAAAAGTAAATTAAGTCAAATATAATTAATGATTTAACTCCGTTATATATACGCATACTCTTCTTTTTACACGCCATCCCGATTTGAAGGTCGATGATCATTACAACCATTGATTATTTATTCACGGATGCGTGTTGAAGTTTGTATGTTGATTTAAAGTATACCGTCTTCTCATGTTTGCTTCCTAGAAATGTTTGTGCCTATCAGATCTTATGTTGCCAACGATTTCTCCGTATCGCATAAGGTGGAAGAGATGATATTTCTCAGGATGTTTATGCATACGTCTGTAGTATTATATACGGAACAGTCAGTTCAATTTTGAATAGTGAGGATATGTTACCGAATCCATTTTTATTAATTTCGAGTAGATTATTTTCTCCAGTTGACCCACCTAAATATCGTCATTTTTTCACAAAGTTGTTTATTTTTACTGCCATATTTCCAGTTCCAGATTAATTACTTCTTAAAATTGTCATATATAATACATATAAAAGAAAATTTCTATTTCCTCAACTTAACTGTTGCTCAGCTAAGTGCACACTTAAATTTTTTAATAAGTTATTCAAATTCATAATATTTGTTTTTAATTTATTGAAAGTTGCAGTTATAGAACATATTTTGAAAATTTTGACCAGTACATTTGATCATTATTCGTTAATATTAGCAGAAATCACGTAAATTAATGTGTTGTATATATTTATGTAAAATTATTCCGTTAAATTTATAAATTAATAACGCGGTTAATTTTCTGTTTTACAGTGACTACGCCGTTATTTCCTCAAAGTGGTTCGACCACTTCGCGAACATACGTCGACCCTCATACGTACGAAGATCCGAATCAAGCGGTTAAAGAGTTTGCTAGAGAAATCGATTCGTCCTATATAACTATAGAAGCGATTATTGGTACGTTAGGTGGGTTTAACAAGCCTGCGTTCGGTAAAATTTAATAGAACTAACGACACCATAAATAATAAAACCGGGTATGATTAGTCGTGTATTCAGGATAACCCAGATGAGACGGTCGGTTTGGTTTTTTGGATAGCGCAGTTGGTAACATTGCTACAACGCAAACCACGTACTCCACGTTTGGTGTACACACGAGAGATTCATTCTTGTCCAATTTTAGTTATCATAGCATCCTATAACGACAAGGAGTGTACGTTTTGCGTGGAATGTTATTTTCAGTGTGAATCGATCACGACAGTGCAAAGAGAGTTTCGAAAAGAATTCAAAGTTACGCCGTGTAAACCTGTACCATCTCGGTATTAAATTTTAAGGTGGGTTGAAAACTTTCGAAAGAAAGCTTCTGTAACGGATAAAAAATGTCATCAAAAAAAAAAAAAAACATTCGTACCGCAACAAACTTCGATCGAGTTCGGGCAGTGATCATTCGAAGTCCCGGACGGAGGTTCTGCTAGTCGTCAAGCTGCTTCTTTAAACCCGTCGAGAGAATCCGTTCGCCGTATATTGCTTTGAAATTTCATCCTTATAAACTGGTAATAACTGAGAAATTAAAAAGTACCGACTTTTTGCTGAAATGATGCTGAAAAAATCGAAAACAAAGAGATCGATTTAAACAATCTTTTGTTGGACGATAAAGCTCATTTTCAGCAATCCGGATTCGTAAACAAACAGAACTGTCGTTACTAGTCCGAATTCAATCAAACAGAAGCCGTCACACAGCGAGCGAGTAACCGTCTTGGCTGGAGTGTCGAAGTGACGAATAGTTATTTTTTCAGTGGTACTGTCAACGGAACGCGCTATATCGAGATGATAAATTCGTTTTTTCTTCCCTCACTTGGTCGTCGTCTGTGCCGAACATGGTTTTAACAGGATGGTGCGACGTGTCGCTGTTGCGACGGAAACGCTCGCAGTACTGAAAGAAGCGTTCGGTAACTGCATATTGTCGCGTCGCACGGATTTCGCTTGGCCGTCACGCTCGCCAGATTTGACCGCTTCAGATTTATTTTTGTCGGGATACTTTGAGCCGTGTTTATGAAACACGTACACGAGATCTGGAAGACCTAAAAACTCGCATTTCTGAAGAAATTTCAAAAATTCATTAACCTATGTTTGAAAAAGTGTTCGAAAATTTTATAAAAAGACTAAATGAATGTGTTATTGCAAATGACGGTAATGTGTTCCACAAATGATTGTAAACTAGTCTCTCGTTTTCCATTTTTAAAGAAAATTTCATAGAAAATGTTGGTCGAGTAGTTTTTGAGTTATTCAAAAAACAACACCATCCATCTTCTCCGGGTCACCCTATATTAGATGAATGCAATTCGTAATTTTCTACATACGAATCCGCAATTATTATTTTTTTGTTTTTAGATACAGGTATATTAGCTGAGCTTGTGTGTGTTTTAATCGATATATATATTCATCGAATTCGTACGCACAATTTCTAACATCGTGTCCATTTTCTAAACTGCGAAAAATCTTTCCTCGGTCTTGTGAGCGAGTTCTTCTACAGTTTGTGCACTCGTTATCATTTTTATTTGATCGACCAATCATATAGTACCGGACCCGGTATTTTTCCTCGGACCAATTTTTTTTCTATATGTCTGAAAGATATTCTAAGTAAAACCAATATTGTGGATAAAAATCTACGAATTACGAAAAAAATCTGTACTGCAATCGAACAGAAAATATTAAACGTGAACACCGAAATACGTTTAGCGATATGTAAAGGTATAAGAGGTAGCGTTGTATCTTGTCACGGCATCGAAGAAGGGCAAAAGAAATTTAACAGACGTATTAAAGTAAACGGAACAATAATTAATAATTAAAATATTTCGGACGCGTACATCTTCATATACGAGCCAAGATAGACCGTCAGCAAGAAGAAGGAATAAAATGGATACAGAATTTGACGCCATGGGTATAACGTAACTACACTTGAACTGTTCTGGAGCGTATTAGATTAGAAAAAGAATTGATCGAATATTAAGCGACATGCGGCAGCGCACCAAGATGATGAAGTCTGAAGAAAGCGATCCAATCGATATATCTTACTAACGTTTAATGGATGTTTCGAAAGTACCGTAATTCAATATTTCTTATCCTAATACGGTACCGTTTAGTTTGAATATTATTTCTATTTCATGATTTAAGTCTTCGTCGACGCACGTATATATTCGAAAGGTGAGAAAAATTTCTTCCAATTTTCGATTTCGACCGTTACGTTTTTCAGAAAACGATACCTACTAACGTTTTCAACGGTAAAGTTTGTCTTTTGACGCGCGTGACAGTTTAGCGCGCGGTTCGCCAATATTCCGTCGTAATCTACATACAACGTATTCGTTTTTTATTTTTTACTTTTAATAATTTTTAACTAGCCAGAAGTAAAAGACTTCAATGAGTAAGACACCTGTGCGGAGGACACACCTTACGGTGAGTCCTTCTACTTGTTACTAAGTCGACGATCCTTGTTCTCCTCAGCCTCCTGAGAGTTATTAATTTATTCGTATGAATTTAATATAGTCGCAATCACGTAGTTGCTAGACTGCTCGACTGTCAACTCGGTATGGTAAAAGTTTTCCGATAATTATATAATTCTTAATTGTCACAATGACAATCGTATAATTGCCTTGCTAGCTCATTGTGTACGTAAAAATAAATGGCTAGTCACGATGTTCGTCAATGAACAATACAACCATGACGAGGATGATGAATTTTATCATCGAAATTTGCTTAAAATATCTCGTAGCGGATAAAATTGGAAACATTTTCATCGGATTTTAAAAATTTCTTCTCGATTATTGAATTTTTTCCTTTATATTTTTATTATCTAAAACGAATTCTGTTCGTTCGTTAAATACAATTTTATCGAAGGAAAATTGTAACAGTCGAAATTTTTCGTACGTTTACGCAGGCGGAGGCGAATTCGGCGATGTTTGCCGCGGTAAATTAAAAATGGCTTCGGACGGTCGAATGGACGTGGACGTAGCGATAAAAACTTTAAAACCGGGCAGCTCCGAGAAAGCGCGTAACGATTTCCTGACCGAAGCGTCTATAATGGGACAATTCGATCATCCGAATGTGATATTCCTGCAAGGAGTTGTTACCAAATCGAATCCGGTTATGATTATTACCGAATACATGGAAAACGGATCGTTAGATACGTTCGTCAGGGTAAGCGTAAAGATCTTAATTTTTTTTAAAAAAAAAAAGAGAGAGACAAATAATTTTTAAGACCTTCTTCACATCGACTAAACTTTAAATTCATTTCATATTTATTTCAAAGGCTCTTCGTATATACTTATTGCTGGTTATTCGCTCAACTACTTCTTTATCGCTGACAACTGTCGTAATATTTTTCAATCGTATCTTAATAATTTTTTAACATTTTACAAATTCTTACAGGACATACACTGAGGAAGTTTTATCACGCCTGGTAGTGAATTGAAACGAAAGATCGTCGGAAAATTTAACTAATTTCGAAAATTTGAGAAATTTTTTTTTCTATCAGCGTGATCGATTGAGATAGACGTAGAATACAAAAATTTTTTATTTACATTTTACCCTCGAAACGATTATTACGTTTATTCTATGAAATATTTGTTAGACGACGTCAAATAATTAAAATTATCTTCGTACTTCGGGAGATCATTCGCGCGATGTGAATTATCGAATAAAAATAAAAATCGGGGCTTGGCGAATTCTGCGCATATTGAGAAAATCTTTATATCATCCGATGAAAAACCGCAAACTTCGTAATCATAGTCGAAAAATCGGATCGACTCCCAAAAATTTCCCATTTTTTGCATCAAGATCCGCTTAGCAAATTGTTGGTATCTGGAAAAAATGTCAAATTTTACTTTATATATATATATATATATATATATATATATATATATATATATATATATATATATATAATAGAAATGACCATATACAAAAACCAACTTAAAAGAGATAAGAAAAGCTCAGACTGCATATAAGAGAATGATGGACATAAGATTATCAGATCATAACAAGAATTCATGGATATGTATTGAAGGATGCAATGGAGCGAACAGCTATAGCAAAATGGAGTTGAACTGGCCACGTGGCTCGAAGAGAAGATAATACAAAATCAGATTTTTTAGTAGTGGTCGATAGACAGAAAAAGGAAACAGAGAAGGGCAATGACGCGGTGGTACAATAATATAGCAAAGGTAGGTAGGAAAAATTGATCGAGTAAAGTATATGACAGAAGTGGGTGGAAAGACGTTGGGGAAAGTCTTCATCCAGTAGTGGATAGACAAAGGCTTATCGTGGTCGTGATATATATATATATATATATATATATATATATATATATATATATATATAATTTATATGTACTCATAATAAACACGTAAATTATTTTATTGTTAAATTTAAAAAATAATGTCAGATACTAGAACTAATTTCAAATAAATAGATGTCAATAAAATACAGTCCACTTTTGAATAAAGCGTTCCTATTTAATCTCATCTACCGCGTAACATATAACACGAATACAGAGATATAATTATTATCAAATCGTAAATTCGTAAGTTTTCAGGAGAAACATATTTAATGTTAAAATGTCGGTGTTTGTCCAATTATAATAATTTATGAAAATAAAAAATTTAAAATTTGAATGCTCATTCGTACATCCAAACACGCGTAATTATTCTTCGTTTGTATTTTTTTTCTTTTTATATATATTTTTTAACTGCGAGCTGGTTCTAGTATAGTCAACGTACATATATTATTGGAATTTTGTTGAATTTGTAGCTATCGAACAATTTTATAGAGTTAATTTTTTTAAGAAGAAAGAAAAATATCTATTTTATAAAATAGTTATACAGAAACAAACTAATAATAATACACATAGAACACTGTTACGTAAACGGCGAACGTTTCATATCGGATTTTTCCGAATTTCATTAATTCCAACCCTTAAGCTCACGATTTGAATATGCTTACATACTAAATTCGTATATTTCGTAAACATTTTTAGCGATAATATAAAATTTTTACGATCGTCATAATATTTTTCCATCTTATTTTTATATCTTTAGGCCAACGACGGTAGATTCCAAATGGTGCAACTTGTCGGTATGTTAAGGGGTATAGCATCCGGCATGCAGTATTTAAGCGAAATGAATTACGTGCACAGAGATCTGGCCGCTCGTAATGTACTAGTCAATTCGTTATTAGTTTGTAAGATCGCAGATTTCGGCCTTAGCAGAGAAATTGAAAGTACCACAGAAGGCGCTTATACTACGAGGGTAAGCGCTAGTTTAGATCGATTAGTCGGATTAAATTATTAATTTTATTTTTAACATCGTATAGAAAAATTCGGATATTAAAATGCGACGTCGTGTAACTAAATAATAAGTAACAAGCGCCTTAATCGATATTTCAGTTTATTCGATGAACAATTAATATGCTTAATTACGAAATAAGCGAAATATTTAAACCGTATTAAAAAATTCAAACCTATACAAAACGTTGGTTAGTATGCGTGTAATATTGATTTTTTTTTTAATTTGATGAAGATAATGACAACTATTACTATTTATTATTTTTAATAATGTAATTGTTGAAAAATAAATTTAATCTGAAATTTAAATTTTTACTGTATTTTTGGTATTGTGTTAATAAAAAAGACAATTGGCGCAATTACTACTTTTAAAATACCGGTCGTCGTCGTCGTATCGAATCCATAACGCTTTATATTTTCCCCTCCCAGAAATCAATTAGCTTCATCGCTTCGTCATTGAGAGCTGTCAATTGTTATTTCACCTCCTAGTAGTGGACATCTGAACAAGTGTTTATGAATTTTCCCCTCCCAGAAATCAATTAGCTTCATCGCTTCGTCATTGAGAGCTGTCAATTGTTATTTCACCTCCTAGTAGTGGACATCTGAACAAGTGTTTATGATCTTGTTCCTCCCCGCATTCGTATCTTGAATCAGTATCTAGTCCCCATTTTTTAAAATTTTCCTTTGTACGGCCGCATCTTGTTCGTACTCTATTTAGGGTTTTCCATTTTTTCCAACTGATCGTGTTGTGTGGCAATGTGTCCTCGTAACCAACCACGTCCAGTTGTTGCGATAGTTCCTTACGGTGTTTTGCTGGCTCGTGTAAAAGTGGTGTGGTGAAGTTCCAAAAGTCTTTTCTAGATTTAAGTCTTTCTTTAGATGGCGATTGTCCATAGAACATGTGGCGCTGGTCTGTAAGCGCTAGTGTTTTCGTTCTCATTTCTGATACTTTCCTACGTATTGATAGTGGAGCAATACCACTGGCTCTATACAGATCTCCAATCGCTGTTGGTTTTAAGCAGCCGGTAATGATTCTGTAAGCGCTGTTTAATGCCGTGTTCACTTTACTTTTGTCGGCTGATCTGCTCCAGACTGTGCTACCATACTCTCCTGCTGCAAATGATAATGCCAGGCCGATGTTCAACCACCATAACGCGTGCAATAGCAGAAAACACCGGCGATACCTATCCATTGTGATAGTTGTACTTAGTGTAATTGAGAACTGTGTGGCGGAGTAGTTAAATAATACAGATTTGATACATAATAATTACGTGTATGAACTGAAATTATACACCATTTTTGTACAATTTATATATATATATCTCATGGTCACGATGCGCTTATATCAATCCACTGCTGAATGTAAGCGTTTCTCTTTTCTTTCCATCTGTAGCGATCACAGGTATCATTTATCCATTTTACACCGGCTGATCTCTGTATATCGTCCTACCACCTTGTATCCGGACAACCACGACTTCTGTGTCCTTCTCTCGAAAGCCACTGTGTCATTCGTTTCATCCACCTGTCATCATTTCTTCTTGCTACATGGCTTGACCAATTTCATTTTAACTGACACGTTCTACTACATCCGACAATTTAGTCTGCTGTCTTATCCAACGTATTTGCTTTCTAGTCTAATATCTTGATGCCCAATGTTACTCTTTCGTGGGCTCTCTGTGTGCCACTGCAAGCTTCTTAACGACATACTTCATTAGGTTCCATGTTTCTGCTCCATATAGAAGCACCGGAAGGATGCGTTGTTCGTATACTTTTTTTTTTAAGCTGTTAGGTATATATTTATTTTTGAGGACATTACTCAACTTTCCGAAAGTTATCCACGAGAGATGCGTTCGTCTTTTAATTTTCTTACGCATTGCTTCCTTCTCTATGGTAATAATTTGACCTAGACTGGCCTGTTCCAGTATCTGATCATCCAGTTTTATTATATATATATATATATATATATATATATATATAACTATTATTATTATTTCCTTTTATTTTAATTCACATATACTTAATTTAAAAAATTCCACCTGATCTCATTTGATTACTACGTCGTTATTACTATTCCAATTATTTATTTTTCATTAATTGTTTTATCTATTTATTTATTGATTGATTTATTATAGTTGTTTTATATTTCTTCTTTCCATCGTTACTTTTTGAAATGTACCAGAGTATTTGATGTGATGATTATAATTATTATTGTTAAATAAAGTTCTAAGCATTAGCTAATTAAATTCTTCTTCTTCTTCTTGTACTATATCTTCAATAGATATGATCATTTGCAGTAGGTCATATGTTGCGTTTCTCAGGATATAGGCTACTTTCCGTTTCTTTGTAGTAGTCACCAGTTCTGGTTTTTTGTTAAATTGATTTTTGCATTCGAAACCGGATCCGTTCATGGTAACCGTCACATCCTTCGGTAAAGCCGCATCTCGATGTCATTCAGTTTATTTATCATCGATTTTTTAATTATCCAGGCTTCAGCACAATACGGATCAGACATAATATTTAACCAGCCTCAATTTTGTTGTCCATTGAAGCTTTTTATTTTTAAATATGATTAAATTAAAAAAAACAATTGGAAACCAAATCGATGCGTGCGTGAGAATGAATGATCCACCGAGAATACGCACGAGCGAGGCGTGAGTGTATAAATCTGCTATATGCTTCGTATATTTTACTTTATTTGCTATTATTAAATTGTTTCTATAAGGAGTCGCTCCTAATCTGATTGAATCAAACCGACAGTGCAGTTGGTGCAATTATTTTAAAATCAAAATCTTACGATTTGTAAGAAAAAATAAATATTTAATAAAAATATATATATATATATTATCATTACTATTATTATATTTATTTATTTTAAGGGTGGAAAAATTCCGGTACGATGGACCGCTCCAGAGGCGATAGCATTCCGTAAATTTACATCGGCTTCCGACGTTTGGTCTTTCGGTATAGTCATTTGGGAAGTATTATCCTACGGCGAACGTCCTTATTGGAACTGGAGTAATCAAGATGTTATCAAATCTATAGAAAAAGGCTATCGGTAATACCGTAATTTTATGTAGACATGCGTGCGATTTTTACAACACAACTAGATTATACACGTATAAATCATTAATTATTTATAATTTAATAGTCTTTATTAGAAATATAATTAATATTTCCTGAGTACAAATCATTTATGTAGTTGCAATATGGTTAAATTATTTATATAGTCGGATAATTGTTAATTACATTTCTTATTTAATTACTATTATTATTATTATTATTACAGATGTTGTTGTTATTCTTTGTTATTATTATTTTATTTAATTAATAATCAGAAGATGTCGTGACTGTTGAAATAAATTTCGTCAACGATTTTTTAATTCCTAATTTATACTTGTGACTTCATTATTTTTTAGTGTAACATAATTAATACAGCTTTAAAGTTATGGAATTATTTATTTTTAACGTTTATTGTAAGTGAAAATTAAAAATAAAATAATTAATTTCACGACCTATAAAATTAAAAATGGTCCGAAGTACTTAATGCCCAAAATCTTACTTTGAAGGTAGAAAAAGCTATATATATCACTTCAAGATGTGATCGACCAAGTAGTAGATTTTAAAATATTTAACTCATGTCAAGAAATTGATTTAATATTACCTATATATTTTATCTACTTTTTACGTATATATATATATATATATATAATATAGTGTATGTGTATGATACATAGCTGGTATATAAGTATTTAGTTAATGGAATACGTAGACTATTGTGCAAATAATAAATATACTTAAATAAAAATATATTCTTTCTCGTTTAAGTTCAGCGGAGAAAGTATTTACATTTTTTTACAATTAGAACTATAAATATTTGTATTCGTTTCATAATAATTAGTTCAGTAAATATAAATAAAGATACGTCATTACAACTAATATAAATATCTCTCGTTAAATAATTGGAAACATACGTTTACGTATTAATGATCGTTTCAGATTACCAGCTCCCATGGACTGTCCGGAAACTATGTATCAATTAATGTTAGACTGTTGGCAAAAAGATAGATTACATAGGCCTCAATTTTCCGCCATCGTTAAAACGTTAGACACTTTAATAAGGTGTCCGGACGCTTTACGAAGAATCGTACAAGAGAGGTAATTTTTTAACGCATCGTTATATCTAATAATTAACATATATACTTTATTATATGTATATATATGTGTGTGTGTATGTGTATGTGAGCAAAATTTTTATTAGATTAATGGAGCGTAAATCATCCCGAAAACATTATTAATAACCGGTCCATCGCTTTGGTTATTATCCAATTCACTCTTCTCATTCTCGCACGTCAACATTCTAACCTTTCACATAGAATCACTTAGTTAACTGTCAACGTATAAAGAACATAATTTTATGAGCTTTATTATCGCATGTTTCATTATGAAATAAAGCTTCTTTCTTCGTCTAACGATTCAACGAGTAACATTCTCTTCTGGATGTCGATTATTTCGAGCAGCCATAATTTATTGGGATCCATTCTTGGACACGTAACAACGTCCAAAGATTTAATCTGATTATTTTATTGCGCGTTCATATCCGCAAATTACGTAGTATCGCGCACAAATCTATGATCCAAATTTGTTTGCTTCATGACAATATTCGAACTGTTTAAAAGTAGTTACAAGTTTCAAGTATTAACAGAAACACGTAAATTTCAACCGAATATAAATTTTTTCTTAATTTTCATATAATTCCCCATCTCCTCTATAATTTTAAAATTTATTTACAGCGGTTAATAAATTATACTTTTACTGGTTTTGACCTTTTTTTTTTTTTTTTTTAATAATAAATTTCAATATATCGGTTAACTAACGAGTCATTTATCAATAGTTCACTTAAGACATCTGAAATCAAAAATGAATGTACTAAAATATTCTTCGTAATCAATTAATGAACTTTTACAGTTAAATTTGCAGTTGATTTTTTTTCGACAGTGGCACAACATATGCGCCATATTTTCAACCACTCTACACATTCGTCATAAATATCTCACTTGGAATAACCATATCCCAGTTTTATATATATGTGTGTGTAGTCGCGTATAATTTGGCTAATTAATTCCATTAACATCATTATGTAGCTTTAAATAATAGTAATAATAATAATAATAATAATTGGTATGTCGTTTATATTACCGACAAAGACAAAACATCGAATTTGTTCATTTTTATACGGGAGAAGTTATCACAAATATATATATATATATATATATATATATATATATCGTGGATAATTCAGTTTATTAACCCTTTCAATGGTACATTATAAAATTTTGACGTTAAAATAAAAAATTTATAAAGCTGTTTAATATACAATACCACTTCTTAGGAACTGTGGATAATTTTCAACGTATTCATACGAATATTTTTAAAATTGATACATTTCACGTCAGATGGAAAATAAAAAGTTTTGTTACCATTAAAATTTCACATACCATATAGTTGACGTCACGACTGAAACGGTTAAACATAATTAATTATGGGCAGCATATATATCTTTTTCAAGTAGCATCTTCTTGTCAGAAGTACGTTGGCATTACGAAATTAATATATCTTGGCTATACGTCCTGTTCTTTATTATATGTCTTTCCTTCGAAGCCATCTGTTTTAATTTCTAGACACGTTTTTCACCTCCGGTTTCCTCCCTAATGAGCTAACATAAAAATGCCGATTTTCCCTGACTTTGTTAGCCGTATACTCCAACATTTCTTATACGATTATTGATGCTTTGAAGACACATTTTTTTCACTATTTTTCTATCAGTTCCTCTTTTCTTTCTCAGTATATACATTTCGAAAGCTTACAAGCTATCTAATATGCTTCGTCTTTCCTTACGAATAGTACTATCTTACACCGTTCAAAATTTATACGCTTATATAAATACTAAACAATAATTTTTAATCTGCATTACGCGTACATTATATATATATATAACAATAAGTGAAATCAAATATGCTTTAAAGAAAATGAAAAATAACAAAGCTAGCGGGCCGGATGGTATAGTCCCAGAAATGATTAAAGAAGGAAATGAGGAGATTTTGGATTTGCTGAAAAATCTGTTCAACAAATGTTTAAAAGAGAACTCTATCCCGCGACTGTGGAACGAAGCAGATGTTATCCTAATACACAAAAATGGTGATACAGCTAGTCTAGAAAATTACAGGCCAATTAGCTTATTATCACATATGTACAAACTTTATATAAGTATTATTACAAATCGAATGACGAAACAAATAGATTACTGCCAACCGTGCGAGCAAGCGGGCTTTAGATCCGGTTTCAGCACGCATGATCACATTCACACTATGAGGATTTTAATATCTAAATGCAAAGAATACAACATGGAATTGCACATGGCGTTCATCGATTATCATAAAGCGTTTGATACCGTGGAAACATGGACAGTATTGAAGGCGCTTGAAGAAAATGGTATAGATGATGAATACATCAACATAATTAAAAATATTTATAATTCGCCAATGATGCAAGTACAGCTGGTGGAAAAAACAAATAAAATTCCATAAAGAGAGGCGTCAGACAAGGAGACACAATATCTCCGAAGTTATTTATAGCAGCCTTAGAACGTATGTTCAAAAATTTGTCTTGGGAGTCTAAAGGTGTGAATATTGATGGGAAGAAAATTAGTCACTTGCGTTTTGCCGATGACATTGTGTTGATTAGTAATAATGTTGGTACCTTACAGGAAATGATAACTGACCTACATAACTGTTCCAAAAAAGCAGCATTAACCATCAGTATTAATAAAACGAAGATCATGACAAATACACCTCAAAAGTTACAAATAAAACTAGATGACCAGATACTGGAACAGGTCAATTAATATATATACCTAGGTCAAATTATTACCACACAGAAAGAAACAATGCGTAAAGAAATTAAAAGGCGAACGCATCTATCGTGGATAGCTTTTGGGAAGTTGAGTACTGTCCTCAAAAATAAAGATATATCTAACAGCTTGAAGAAGAAAGTATACGAACAGTGCATCCTTCCAGTGCTTACATACGGAGCGGAAACATGGAGCCTAACGAAGTATGTTGTTAAGAAACTTGCAGTGACACAGAGAGTCCACGAAAAATTAATATTGGGCATCAAGATATCAGACCAGAAAACCAACACGTGGATAAGACAGCAGACTAAATTGTTAGATGTAGTCGGACGTGTAGCGCAGTTGAAATGGAATTGGGCAGGTTATGTAGCAAGAAGAAACGATGACAGGTGGACGAAACGAATAACAGAATGGCTTCCAAGAAAAGGACGCAGAAGTCGCGGTCAGCCGGATACAAGGTGGCAGGACGATATACATAGATCAGCCAGTGTGAAATGGATAAACGAGGCCCAAGATCGCTACAGGTGGAAACAAAAAGGGAACGCTTACATCCAGCAGTGGATTGATATAAGCGCATCGTGATCGTTATATTTATATATATATATATATATATATATATATATATATATATATATTATATATATTGATCGAATTGTCGTTATATCTCATAGATGATAATCAAATTAACTCGTTTTTTCCACATTGCCAACCTTCTGCATGCTATTAATGTTGTGAACATCTTCGATGCGGTCTTCCGTTTTGTCTTTTACCAAGTTACCTGACTTCCAATATTAGTTTTTCTAATTGCAGAGCGTTTCTTTTGTCAATATGACCAAAATAGCGTACGTATCCGTATTACATTTTTCGCCTATTTTCTGCAAGACTGTCTTATTCGCGATCTTCTTGGTCTACTATATTCTTAAAACCCCCCGCCAACACCATAGTGAGCTTGTATTTTCTTTTCATCTTTTCTATTGATAATCCAACATTCGCAACCAAAATTAACGACTTCCTAATCCGGATTTTAATGGCCATCGATGTCCGCGAATCTTTTCACACTTTAGTTAACCTATGACAGCATATATGTATAATCACAATTAAAATAATCACTTATTTGTATTTCAATAAATAAGCCGTTAAGAAGTCCTGAAATTAATTACGATTAAATTAACGATTACGTAACGTACTAGATACAGCTTAATTATAGCGTATCTAATTGCAAATCAAGTTGTTTGTTACATCATGCCCTATACGAAAATCGTTATTGTAACGCGATTTATTTCAATTTAAAATATTTTGTCGTATTTAACAAAAATATTTTTACTGATTAATTTTATTATTTTTTATCATTCTCTTTTATTTTATTATAACTTACGGTTGGTATCATTTGTATTAACACAAAAAAAAAAACAACAGATAATTACAGTGAAATTAAAAAAAAAAATCGTTTTAAAATAAAGATGAAGTCAAATTATGAAAAGAATCAAAATACGAAATTAAAACAATATCGGCCGGAAGTAGGAAAAAAACGGTAATAGCCAAAATGTTTGAAAATTCGGAAAATATAAAATTTAGAAATTAAAACGATTTATTATAAACCTGATAATAATAACGTTTCAAAACTATTTAGTTTCGAAAATCGCATTACAAACACTTGAATTGTAAGAAAACGGATACTTCGATCGATCGAATATGTTGTTCGCTACAATCGCTATCGTTATAAAAAATTACAAAGCTTTTTTCGGCTGTTAATCCGTTATCAAACAAATTTATAAAAAAATATAAAATGTAAAAAATATCTAGATAGATACGCAATTTACAAAAATTATCAAAGTGAGAAAACAGTATTTTTAAATCAATCAACAATCAGTAATATAAAACTTATACATAATAATAAAAACGTCCAACGATATAAAATTTATACATAACGCTATGTATCATTGTTTATGTATAAAATTTGTTCTTAGATGTTTTTAATTTCTATTTTATTCGCTATTGCGTTATTGTTTATATATAAATTCTATATTTCTGATTGTTAGTTGTTTACCATGTTCAATATCAGATTATTTAAAAATACTGTTTTATCATTTTGATAATTTTTGTAAATTGCGTATCTAAGTACTATTTGTTACATTTTATATTTTACATTTGTGACATTCACTTGATAATGACTTAACAGTCGAAAAGCTTCGTGATTTTTTGGAAAGAAAATTTTTTTTAGTGATTTTAACTAATTTTTTGTTATTTATTTGTTTAAAGAAATCGCTACAATCTAAACTTTTCACCTTATCAGAAAAGGCTGTATATTAATATAGTTAATCGTAATTACGTAATCTTTAATTTTATCGTAATTAATTCGAACATGCTTCATTAACAGCCGTGAAAAAAACTTTTTTTATTCGAAAACTAATGATTTATTTTGTCGTTTCGAAATTCTTACACTCCTTATATACACATAAATAATCAAGTTTATTATTTTTTTTTAATATATATGTTGTACCGACATTTCCCTGTCGTAAACAATGTCGATTATGAAAATCTGTTCATTTATCTTCTTTTTTCCCGGCAATACATAAGAATTCCACGAGAAAAGCTCAGCCGACTTGACTTCTTCCTTTTTTAGTCGTCTGCTAGATGGGGCTGGAAAATCGATAGTGAACATTCGGTCTACCAGTGTATTCGTGTTGAACTGAAATTAAAACCTTCGATATTTTTTCATGTAGACATCTTTTACATATGAAACGTTCAAGTCTGCATGCAACGTGTCGTTCGATACATAAGAAGGCGCGTATACCATTGTACGTAAAATTATAGACTGCTGTTGTATTCTGCGAAGATTACTTCGGCTCGTGTTCCGTATAATTCTAACCCATATCGAACGCGATTACGTAGCAAAAGTCCCTCGTAGTAGTTGTCGAAACTCTGCGCTGACAAAGTCTAATTAGAGTGTAGAAAATTATTCCGATTCAGAAAGGAAAATATATTTGCATTCGAAAAATTGTAATAAAATATCTTTCGATAATATAATATCGGTTCGAGCAAAATACTCGTAAAAATTATATTTAAATAATTGTCGATTTTTAATAAATTCGATTTTTATCTGTACAAAATCTATTCCATTTACGTTCCGTTACGATGATATTTACGTCGTTATTCTAAATTACCGCTCCTAGAAAATAATAATTTTCGAAAAACGTTAAATAATTTTTTAAATACGGTTAAACTTTTTTTGAATGCTAAGAAAATTGTTTATTTTCATGAATAAACGATGTTCAGTTAACGTGAAGCGTTCAAGTTTTAAAAGTCTATATGTACGAACACGTTAAAAACTATCTATAGCCATTATTCAGGTTCTTTTTTTGTTTCCGCGTATATTTCAATACCTTATGTATCTTAAAAAACGAACTATCGTCTCACTCCCGAAATAAGAGGTAACTGTATCGGATAATTTAGCGTCAGAAAACGATAAATTTTTACTGAAAGGAAATTACATACGTAACGATCCTCGAATTATCGCAACAACGCGTCTTATGGAGGAGAACTGAACTGAGCAGAATAAATTTATTTCAACAAGTAAATTTTTACATCTGTATCACAACAAAATTCATTAGGGGGCTACGTACCTTAATGAATAAACTTAAGAAATATAAAATCGCTTGAACGTAAATTAAAATGAATTATATCACGTTACGTAGAAAAAATTAACACTAAAAAGCTACAATTGACTTTAAATCGATGGTAATAATAAGTAAAATCGCGTAATTGACTTTTAAATTAAACGACATATCGCAACTATCTATAATTTTAATTATTTTGCTATTAATATCGGAAATTTATTTCACATCAAAATTTTATACGTGAATGAAAATAAATTTTTGAGTATATATGTAAAATGAGCACTGCTTCCATTGTAGTTAACATTACCAAATAGTAAACTGTAAAAAGCAAAAGAAGAACGCCTTTTTGTAAATAAATCTATTTTGTTTATTTCATAATTTTATATTTTTAGATTTTAAACACTTTCAAAATCGATTTATAAAACGTTTTTTAAATGAAGCAACTTCCGCTCGATTTTAACTAAAAAGTAAATTGTTTATTTATTAATAATACAATATGATACATTTAGAATAAAGATAACATTATTTTAACCAGTCGTAAACTTGCCTGAAAATTAAAATACATTTTTGAAAATGTTTAGTTCGTAATTTAAATCAAAAAATATAAAATTATGAGATAACAAACAAAATAAATTTATTTACAAAAAAGTTTTCTTCGTTTGCTTTTTACAACTTACTGTTTCGTAATGTTAACTAAAATGGAAACAGTGCAACCATTTTACATATATATAATATATGCAAAAACCTAATTTCTTTGCTAAAATAATTTGTCGACAACTATTGTTAAAACTTAGGGGGGGATGCTATTATTTTTTGTAAAAGTGGGCAGATGTTTTTTTTTGTTATTTAAAAAACAAAATTTAATTGCTACCTACTCTATTGGAAAATTTAACGTTGACACGTAGACACATTGACAATTCCACTATAGACGGACTTTAATACAAATTATTATAAAACGTCAAAATAATTTACTATCGCTCAAAAATTACCGAATGATCATGACATTAGTTGACGTTACAACGTTGATTCGACAAAATTTGTGGAACAAATAAAATATTTATAGAATACTTATTCAGATATTCAGAGTCAATTCATACATAAATATATACGGTGGTAAATTTATATATATATATATATATATATATATATATATATATATATATGGCGGAATAACGGTATTAACACGAATAATAATTTTTCTAATAACAACACTAACGATCACATTCGTAGTAGCTATATAAGTAGTAGTAGTAATAGTAGTAAAAATTAAAAAATATGGAAAATTATTGAAAATAATCGTATTTTAATTAATAAATAGATAACGGCTTTAATAATGTTTGTAATATTTTAACAAGCGCGAACTAACACACGCTGCTGGTTAATTCAACAAATAAAATAGCTCTTAGTTACGGCATTTTTGGTTGGTTTTATTATTTTTGTTCATTGATTAGCGTTTAATTAGCTTTTTTTTACTATTTCTAATAGAAAATTATACTTAATAATACGATTATTAAATAATTAATTAATATTAGTATTATTAATTGATTACGTCGAAAATAATTAATTAACAATACGAATACTATAACTCGTACGGTTCGTATTATTAATTAGTTATGTACGAAATAATTAATTTTTAATGCGAATATTAATGAATTAAAGTTCGTACTATTAATTAATTATGTCCGAAATAATTAATTAACAATACGAATAGTAATTAATTACATTCAGGATTTCGTTTTCCAGTGTAAAACATGTCATTTTTTTTTTTATTACGTGACGTTTGGAAAAAAGCAGTTTTCAAACTGCGATTGTTTATGAATGTATACTATAATATATATTTATACTGCTTAAAACAATCTAGACCTAAAGTCGTTCAGATTTTATCGTCTTGCTGTCTGTGTGCAAATCCGTTTACGAATATTTTTTTGTCGTCGTTATTTTACGAGAGATCGGAGTTGTTCACTAATAAACTCTCTCGTGGCAATGACGAAGGAACTAAGTTGAATTAAACTGGTAATTTCAATTGCTTCTTGAACAATTCCGGAACTATATCAAGTTTTGACGCGTTCTCAAAATCATTTAATTACCGTGATTTTCAGGACACCGAATCTACTGCAGACGTACTGGATATCGCGAAATACAATTTAATGACCTTGTTAAAAATTAATAAATGAAACACCAGAAACACCCCAATTTCAGTCAAGAGGATCTTAATTCAACATTTCCCGGAGGAAAGGAAAACACGATTAAAGTATAAACAATAACCGTTATTTGAGTCAACAATCGCAGTCTCTCGTCTAGTAATAATGATGGCAAAAACGTCGATGATAAACGCATGCGCAAACAGATAGCAGAGTACATATCAAAATCTGGATTAAAGATTTCTAGATTACGTTCTTCTCAGCGTTAAACTACATAAACGTACGCATTCACAGACGTTCTCAGTTTGAAAACTGTAATTGTTTTCCGAACGTTACGTAATAAACAAATTGACGACATGATTTACGCCGACAAAAAAAAATCATGTGCGAATATCAACCTCGAAAATTTAAAAGCGTAGTAATTAATTAATTAATATTCGCTTTATCGATTAACTATAAGGGAAATAATTGATTAGTAATACTAATACGAATTAAAAAAAAAAATGTCGGAATATTTTTATTTTGCACGAGTTTTTCTTATATTTTTATTTATTTATTGGTTTCTTTTTATTTTTTATTTTTTTTTTGTGCGCTTATTTGCTGCATGTTTCTGGTTGGTTGGTTGATCGGTGTTATTGTTGGTGGGTTATAACGATGCAGAGGTCGAGCACCGTCTCATAATCCATACTATATACCGAACATCGCGTACAAACCTCCTAATTGGGTTTCTTTCTATCCGGAATAGAATAAAGTTTTGATTGACAAAAAAAATTAACCCAACTCTTCCTTTCTTCGTCTAATATATTCAGGTACGTGTTGTTGAAATATCGCTCGTTTTAATTTCTCTATCCGTCTCTGTCTTTCGATTATAATAAATTATTATTATCATAATTTAAACGTTAGAATAAACGAACGATAAATATAACGGCGCTAAGAAACGGAAAAATTTGATTAATAAATTAATAATAATACACGAATTAATATTATAAAACAGTTTAACCGTAGAAATATTAATGAACGTAATAATAATTATAACAATTTAAAACGTAAGAATATTACCAGAATAATTAATAAAGAAAAATTCAATTCAATTTCAATTCTAGTAATAATAATTAAAATATAAATATATAATGATAATAAACTTTGATAATGATAATAAAAGTAATTCGTAATGATTTTAATAAAAAAAAAATTGCGTGATTATTAAATTAAAAAATAAGTAAACTATACAGCCGAAACGTTAAAACATTTTTAATTCAACAAACGTCGACCATTTCAAAAAATACGTAATTATCAACCGTAGAATCCAAACTATATATATATATCTTCTATCTAGCGTTATAAATAAGATTTCATTGTATAATAATTCAATTAAATTTATTTTCATATTTCGTTAAAATGTTTATATACATTATATATATTTAATGCGATACATAGACCGACTATGGGCATAAACTACGCGAGCGCCGGTAGTTAAAGTGACAGCGTTTTACAAACATGGTACTTGATAACGTTTTTGCTAATAGCTTGAAAATGACTTTATAGTCGAAAAGCTTTGCGTATATAATAAAAAAATTTTTAGTGATTAACTTCGACTTTATTTTGTTTTGTTGATTGTAAAAAAAAAAAACTTAAATTATTTCATGGTATTATGTACAAATTAAAATCTAATACAGTGCGGTCGAATAAATAAACGTAATAAAAAAAAAAATAAAACAAATTTAGCTAATTAACGGATAAATACAAATGTTAATGTTATTACGAAGTTAAAATTACAAACGTGGTACTATAAACGAAATTGATAAATAAAAATCCTAAAATTCTCCTTAAAATAGTAATAATGATAAACCGAAATAATTGGAATAAACAATTCAGTAAAGAATTAAGATACACGATGATCAAGCCGCAGATCAAGATGAAATCTACGCAATCCCAGTTACTGTGTCTGAAATAACAAGAGCTATTAAACTAGTCAAAATTGGAAAAGCTCCTGGAAAGGATGAAATATTTCCGGAGTTTGTTAAAAAGTTCGGGGAAAAAGGCAAGAAATGGATAAGAAAGCTCTTCACCAACATCACTGACACTTTAAATGCCCTAGTCACGCATATTGAGGGCGGTTATCAAAAGAATGAAAAAACTGCGGTAGCATTTATTGACCTGTCTTGTGCATATGATACAGTATGGAAAACAGGCCTACTCCTCTCAAAGTTCCTGAAAACAGTTCCAAGTCTAAAACTTTACAAACTACTGAATAATGTGATAAGTGGTAGAACATACACAGTCGTTGTTGGAGGAAAAGAAAGCAGGAAAAGAGTACTAAATAACGGTCTGCCTCAAGGATCAGTGTTGTCCCCCATTCTGTTCAATTTATACATTTCAGACCTGCCAAGAACAACCGCAAGGGAATTCATATACGCAGATGATATAGCACTGGCAATCCATCACAACAGAGTAAATGCTACAGAAACCAGATTAAGGAAAGATTTGAAGGAAATAATGACATACTTCAATAATTGGCGACTCGTCCTCAATAAGGAAAAAACAGTAGAGTCCCTTTTCCATCTTAATAACCAATTATCTAAAATAAAACTTAATATAAAGGTTGATGATAAGAAATTGCAGAACGTAGATACACCAAAATACCTTGGTGTGACCCTTGATAGGACTTTATCATTCAAGAAATAGCTAGAAAACGCTGCAGCAAAAATCAGAATCAGAAACGGCATTCTTCACAAACTCGCGGGCACAACTTAGGGTGCGAATGCAGACGTTCTCCGTAAGTACTGGCGCTATCCTTTTCAATGGCAGAATATACAGCTCCAACATAGATTAACAGCGCCCATACAAAGAGAGTGGATACTGAGTTAAACTCAGCCATGCGCATAATCTCAGGAACAGTTAAATCAACGCCAACTGCCTGGCTCCCTGTCCTATCTAATGTAACCCCACCACACATCAGAAGGCAACAAACTGCAATGAAGGAATGGAGTAAATATGATCGAAAGACTTGGCCAATCCATCAAGACCTCAATGCACCACGAAGATTGAAAATAAGGAAAACTTCCTCATGCTAACAGAAACTCATTAAGAACAATTTTAACTCAACAGATGCATGGAAGCAGGAGTGGGACAAAGGCAACTCAGATGGTAAACAGCTGGTTGACCACCCAAATTCTAGACCACCTGGTTTTGATCTACCTCGAATAACATGGACTCGATTGAACCGAATAAGGATCGCCATGGAAGGACAGGTCAAATGCTAAAGCTGTGGGGCCTTTCGAATATCCAGAAATGCGACTGTGGTGCGGAATGCCAGTCTGTCGATCATATTGTAACGGAGTGCCCTGCGAGCGCTCTACATGGAGGCTGGGCCGAAATCAAACGATTGGACCTGAATTTATAGGACGAGGCGGATATACATCCCGTGCCCAGGGACATACGCAAAAGTAAAAGTAAAGTATTGCGCGATGACAAATAGGAATTGAAAAAGAAACGTGTAGATAAAAAAAAAACTTGATAACCATTGTGAAAAAAGTACTCGAAGACGAGATTAAAAATTAATACCATCGTGCATCTATACGAATGAGAAATAATAATTACGCGCGAAATTAGACAGAGTATAATTAATTACAATAATAATAATTATACAGTAATTAAGATTCATAATAAATGATGGCAAACAAAAATCGGCGTCGCTGATAAAAATCCGCGACTGGTAAACGGAACTCCTACGATAGGTATGGAAAACGTTTAATAAGATCAGAACTGAATATGGATACGCTAACACCTCTGAAAATAGGAATGGGTAGATATTACTAAGATAGATGTCACTAGCAGAGGGACGCAACTGCCTATGAACGAAAAGTGTAGATGATGCCGATTTACGTTTAACAAATAGCACAAAGCTAAAAAAAATTGGCCGCTTCTCAGCGTGAGACAAATAAAATACAAACGGAATTTCTAAATATTTTACAAACGCCGAACTTTCCAACTGACGCTATTATCGAGCATGTTCGACCGTTCACTATAGCTACACACACACGACAAAGCTAAAATAATACCGTTATAAATAATATTTCATCATTATTCACAAATTAGCCAGTAGCGATATAGCCGCAAAGTCACAGCTATTACAAAGATCACATCGCTCTGTCGATCTTCGGGGTAATAAGCGTGTTCAGTATGAATGGTTACTCGCCCCCGTCTCCAAAAATGTCAACGTTACTATTAATTATAGAGTAGTTACCGGTTACCTAAGGGCAACGTAGGTAAGACATATGCGTGTATTAAGTGGCGTCGCACCACTGGATATCAGAGAGCGAGACGTTACTGCGAAATAAAAAAAAATGGAAATGATCTCGCGATAACCGACACCCGTTTTATTGGCTAACTCGTGTCGAGTAGATGACTAAAATCTAGACGCAGCTATCTGAGAAGACTGTTGAGAAGTTAAGAAATCCAGATAGCACCGAAAGGTTGTCACATTAGAATATCCATACGAAATAAATTACAACTTGTAAACAAATTTTAATTAATTTCATAGAGATAAAGCTTCTATAAATATATAATGGCTTAAGATGGTTTAATACAAATGTGGCGAAATTCATAATAACGAGTGCCTATTTAACTGTAGTCTTCGTTAAACTATATAAACATATCGATGGAGAAACATTCGAAGTATTTAACTGTAGCAACATACCAAATACGATAATATTAATAATTGACCTTTAACGATCTCGCCTTTATACGGTATATATACGAACAATATAGAAATGTCAGAATAAAAGATGAACCCTAACATGCCAGATAAAGAAAGGTGTAAGGCGGGATTTCACCCAGACTTTTCAACATATACGCAGAAGAGATTATGAAAAATGCAAATATAAATAATTCTGGCATAAAGATTAATGGACATTTAATAGGATGTATTAGCTACGCAGATGATAAAGTTTTGATTTCGCGTTCTACCGGTGAAATGCAGATTATGTTAAATAAGCTGAACAAGGAAGGAAGGAATTTGTGTATGAAAATAAACGTCGGGAAGAACAAAAATAATGAAATTCTTCACAAGAACGTCCAATAAGGAAGCAAAAGTAAAAGTAGGAAATGAAACAATCGAATCAGTTAAAGAAATCAGGTATTTGGGTTCTCATGACTGATGGCCGAGACATCGAAGAAATTAGATCGCGTATTGCGATGGACAAGCAATCGTTTATCAATTAGCAGACAGTATTAACAGATGGCAAGTTAAAAATGGAAACCAAAATAATCAGAATAAATCAATGCTACGTAATGTCGGTTGCAAAGTACGCATCAGAAACCTGGACAGCGAAGATAACGAATAAGGAAGTACTCCAGAGAAGTGAAATTAAGACCATGACGCCTGTAGAAGATATACAGAAAAATAAAAAGAAATACGTGGGTCGCAAGATCCGAGAGGGAGGAATTTTTTTGCTTGCAATATTGAAGGGGAAGAAGAATAATGGAAATGATAACAACCGGGATTTGGGAAACGGCAACTGAACGAAATAATAGACGCAGCCAGGAAAAGAGAAATATGATATAAAAGATGCCACCATTACGATGATGATGATGATATATATATTAATCATCATCATATAAGTCGCATCTTCTGTTCAGAAGTTCGCCTACATCATAATGTATTCCGATTAAATGACCACATCTATGACTTTTCATATGATTTCGCTCAAAACGTAAGGCGGCATATGTAACCATTTCCAACTATCGTAAATAATACGCCTTCTCTAATTTTATTAACTCCGTATTTTACATTCCCTTTTATTAATGTCTTTTACTATTTTCGTATCTTTTTCTTTTCCATTACTTTACAATTCAAAATATGTTCCGTCCGTGATATTTTCAAACATTTCAAATGTTTTGTTCCTTTTTCCCCCCTGTCTGTACTAATTATCCACGTTTCACAGACGTATTTAAGTACTGGCCACCAAACGTGGCAATTTAATAATATTTTCTTAAATTAATGTTAATTTTCTTCTTTTGTTCTTAAACACCGTACCCAAATTGTCGAATATTTGTTTCGTCATTCCAATTCTACGTTTAATTTCCTTTCAACCTCTAGCATCATTTTATTTATTTATTTATATATTATATATATATATGTAACAAGGAAAAATAAATTTCATTTTCTCAAAAAAAAAGACACGCCATTACAAGTATTAGGGAATCGAATATAAACACATTTTTTGGATATATGGTATTATATACTCACGGCGCCATTTTATAGATATTTAGTAGTAGTAGTAGTAGTAGTAGTAAGAAAATTGATGTTTAAGGCCAATAGAAAGTCAAATAAAAACAAATTCAAACGTCATGCCGATAATTCTGGACTATGTCATAAAACTGTGTCTTGCATCGTTTCCCTTTGCCTAATATACTTAAAAAAAAAAAAAAAATGCATTAATCATTAGTACCATAAGTTATTATAACCGTTCATTTGTAACAAACTTGTATATTATTTTTGTCTAGGCTTGTATATATATATATAAATTTAAGGAACAATTAATTACTTGCACACACGTTGGAGGGACTATGTTATTCATCCCCCTTCCACTCTATTTTTTTAAGTACACTTGGCAACTAACAATTACACACAGCTGATGTAATGCACACTAGTTCCTTGCTCTTTTATAAACATATTTCATAAATATATTACTTGCTGGAATTGGGGAACAAAAAAAAAAAAAAAAAGAAAGTAGTATAGTATATTTCAATTTAACATTTTATAAATCATGAAGAATTTATATACACATATGCCAAGTATCCTTAATTATCAATTAAATACAAACAAATGACTTTACAAAACTGAAGAAATAATAAAGAAAATAACAGTAAAATAACAATAGGAAAGTTTAAAAAAAAAAAAAAAAAAAAAACAGATTTTATACACGATTCTAGGCTAAGTTGTAAAAAGCACACATTGGATCACTCTAACTCTAACGCTATTGAACGTATGAGCTTAATTAAATCGCTCGTCTATATTATTTGAGGACCGATGCTCTAATAAAGTATACAATGCGGAGCATATTAGATATAAGAAATTTTTGTTTTTTTTTTTACATATGTTCCGAAGGCTTATTTAGATAAATTACGTAAATTTTTAAAATCTTCGTCTTCAAATTACTCTATTTCTATCTTAGTCTTACAAATTGAAACTAAAGTTTTTCCTTTGTCCGTCGGCGTGACGTATTTGTCGAGTAAGTTTCAACGGTTTCTTTTCAATTTTATTTTCTAGGTTCCTTTATATTTTCGATAAGTGGGGATTTTCTCTTGTTCGTGAGCTATACTTTAGATCTATCGTGACAAAATGTACGCTAAGTTAACAATTAATTTTAAATTAAAAAAACAATAGAATAACGCGGTAATTCAATATTTTAAAATAGATCGTTATTCTTTCGCAATTGAATAATCCTTTTTTTTTTTTTTGTCTTTGTTTAGTCGATTTAAAATGACGTGGAGTCCAAATTATAGATAAAAATTGATTTCCAAATTCCTATTTATATATACATTAATAGTAATTGAAATTTAACCTGAATAATAACTTAGTAAGTTAGTTGAATAGTAAGAAAACCGATGAATTGAACCTGCCAAAAGTAAACAACCAACTATTACTTAATGGAAAACTATTAGGTCGTAATTAAACCTATTAAAAGTGAATAGCTTAACTAATCCGACTATCCAAATCATAAATAAAGAAATTGTGCGAAACCTGTAAGGTGGAGAAACGGATTACACAGCGAACGTTCAACAGTTCTATCATCAAATCAAACTTTCCGGAGTTACGAAGAAGAACGCATACGTAAACCTGATGAAGATATTCGCGAAACAGTAACAGGTGATTTCAACGACAACGAGCTAAATGTCATCTAAGAATTACACGGAATTATAACATGCGGATCATCCGAAATGTTCGGGGGCTGGCAACGAATATACATTTATTTTACGCGCACAAGACGGTACGAAATAACAAATATAAACAACTGGGACAAATTTTATAATTACTCGGCTATTTACCTACACACGCATCGAGAATATATTAGCGTTTTACTACTCTGTCGGAGAATATGATTTGGAATTAAATTTAGCAATTAACCAAGTCTGTAATGTTAGCAAAATTATACAGATCTACACATATGACGTGAGGTGGTCGCAATGGAAAAAGAAAACCCGGAAGCTGTAAATCGTAGCATTTCACTCACTGACGAAAAACCAAACGATGCTTAGTGTGAACTGGTTAGCCTTTGAGAATCGTCAAATGGAACAGAACACGTGCTGAATATAACCTAAAGAAATTTGATATAACGGTAATCAGTTCAACTGCGAAGAAATTGCTCGTTTATTCGATTGTTTTTCGGGCGGTAAATGTGCGCTTGAAAACTTGCACCACATCATTCACACTAAGTACCGGCCCGCAATTAGTTAAATTAATCTATAGTTCTTAAGTTTAAGCTCGATCAATATATATATATATATATATATATATATATATATATATATATATATATATATATATATATATATATATATATTGCATGGCCGTGTTTTCAAATCGGTAAATGTATATATATATATATATATATATATATATATATATATATATATATATATATATACTACTAATCGCTGATAATAAGAAGTGCTAAAACAATTTACTCGAAAATCGCTTCATAATGCAGACTAATTTTAGAAAAATAGAATAAATCTTTTATTAAATAATTAAAATACAATCAATAATCAAATAATTTTGTAAATATATGTTAGTCTACCGCGAACTAATTAATTGAGGTAAGCGACAAACGAAAAATGTGCAACCAGATAATTTCTCAAACAATAACTCATTTCTAAGATAACGACCCCTCCTGCTTTTATACATTATATAATGTGTGCCTATTTCTCTGTCTCTCTGTAATAAAAATATGTACCGAACGTTTGCATTAATTTTTCTGATTATTAAAAAATATAATTTTTTAACTTGTACATTATACGTAAATATTTAAACTAAAATTTTAATATTTACGAGACTACTATAAATTATGTTTCACGTTTACGGGGAATGATAAAAAAATTATAAAAAGTTACTAATTTAAGAACTAAAAATTTCTATAATCATCGTTTTCTGTAGCATGTGAGTCGTAACAATTTTGTG
The DNA here is from genome assembly GCA_032883995.1 of Coronaproctus castanopsis. Taxonomy (NCBI): domain Eukaryota; kingdom Metazoa; phylum Arthropoda; class Insecta; order Hemiptera; family Monophlebidae; genus Coronaproctus; species Coronaproctus castanopsis. Next base: position 86,017,154 of record CM065053.1, read on the forward strand.
ACAGGTCACTATCATATATATATATATATATATATATATATATATATATATATATATATATATATATATATATATATATATATATATATATATATATATATATATATATATATAATTAAACTGTCGTCGTCACTTACGATGATAAATTGGACGATATTTGTTTGTTACAGATCGCCGAGTAATACGATCAATTCGGACATACCGAACCTTCGACAATATACTACCGTAAGCGAATGGTTAGAGTCTATTCGAATGTGCAAGTATTACGATAATTTTCAACAAGCCGGGCTCGTAACGATGGAGTCGGTGCTACAGCTTTCGATACAAGAACTCACCTCTATAGGTATCACTTTAGTGGGCCATCAAAAGAAGATAATCGGTAGTATACAAGCTTTAAGAAGTCGATTAACTTCCGATCTATCCGAAAGTTTTCTAGTTTAACTCCTCTCCTTACACAATACACACATACACACAAATAAACATACGATATATACATCAAAATATATTACTAAGACGTATGCATTTATACATGTAACGAACCTAACTATTACTACTATTATTATTACCACTACTATAAAAAAATTTACATATATATAATTACATGTACACGTTATTATTTTGTACGTAATAATAATAGTAGCGTATGTGTAGTTCGATCGTGATATAATTTATTGTTTATTAATTAATTAATTAATAATTAGTTAATTTATTAATAAAGACGTTTTCGATTAAGATAAACGCCGTTATTGTAAATAATGTTTTTGTCCTTCGTTATTCGTTCTCTTTTCCAGTGATTCCTTTCTTTTATTCTTATGTTTTTTTCTTTTTAGTTTTAATTTAATCGTTTATTATTTGTTTTGTTTTTTTTATCATTCATTTGTTGTAATTATTTACAAATTAAAAAATAAAAAGAAACACGTTACGTTCGATTTTTAAAATAACGTCGCCATCTTAAGCGATCGATACTCGGCGTGTTAAACTGATAAGTTAATAAATCAAAACGATTTCTCGTGTAAAGTTAAAAATCGATTTTTAATCTGAAAATTTTGCTTAAAAAAAAAATCGATACATTTCGCAACTTATTATAGTTTAATTTTTTATTTTACAAAACCTACCGAGAACTTTTTTTTTTTAAGGCTACGCTTATCCGTTATTACGAATTTCTAAATAATTTTTTTTTAACCTTCGAATGTCCCGTAGCAATGTAAAATATAAATTTCTAGACGAATATTTCGCATTTATAAAAATACAAAAAAATTATTTTAACGCGGACTTTGTTGTTATATAAGTTGAAATTTCTCGCGTGAGAATCTGTCTGATTGGAGACGTTAGATTAATTACATTTTTATTACTTTATTCATCGCCATTGTTTATGCAATATATTGAGATTTTTATTTATCAACGTCGACGTGTTTGAAGAATTAAATTTATTAATTATTGTATACTATTTACAAACGGAATAATAATATATTTATTTTTTGTTCACGTTTGTAATACTCTAAATGTATACTGTTAAATTAAATCGATCGGCTTAGAGATGGCGGTTATACGAATAATTACCGGTAATATTTTGTAATATTGTAAACAAAACTATTCTAAATTTTCGACGCGATAAAACGCACCACCGCACGTTTAGTGACCAACCTCGATCGGATACTCGAAAACGTAAATTTCAAAAATTAATTTACAGAAATCGAAAATGATAACTTTTAATATCCCCCCCCACCCGGCATTTTCAAAAAGCCGAATGTAATCCTTTAAAAGTGTAAAGTGTTGTTGCAGAGTAAAAATTTGAAATTCCTATCGTTATAATGTACCGAATTTACAACATCCTGATCCTTATCGCTCGTTTGAACTCAATGTAACTTTTCAAAAAATAATTTACATTTAAAAAAAATTAAAACAAAACATTTTTTCATTTTGCGAATATGTATCATTGTAATGACGGCTACATTTAACAATAACAATTGTAATATTCCGCTAAATAACGATTCTAATTTTTTTACAAACTTTACGATAAACCACGTTTAAAATTGGGAGAAAAACAAAATAGAATAGGCGTATAAAATATAGTAGAAGATTGTATAAGTTTAAACTTACAAATTGGGGATCTCATTTTAGTTATTAGTATGAAAATGAGCTCTATAGATTACATCGGCTTTATTTATTTGTGTATATAATATTTAATGTATGTGTGTGTGTTTGTTGAGCAAATAATGTTACTTGTTTGTGGGAAGTACCCTCCAAACATATATATATATATATGAATGTGTATGTATGCGCGTGATTTATATATATATATATATATACAATATTTTTAATACTAATGTTGTAAAGTAGCTATCAATTAAAATGTTTTAATATTAACTTTATATATATATATATATATATATATATATATATATATATATATATATATATATATATATATATATATATATATATATATATATAACACAAATAGTTAATTTTTTTATTTTGTACATATATATATATAATACCATAAATAAAGTACAAATACATACATACCTACTTTGTAACAATTTTTTCCCTCAACGCGCGATATAAAGATTTTCGAACTAGTTTATAGCAGAGTTAAATTATGTACATATCTCAAATTGCTAGTGGATAAGGTTAAAGAATGTATCTTACAGCTGTGAGACATTCTCTAAATTTGTTCGTTCATTCGTTTGTCACATAAACTGATTTATGAAATATTTTCAATGACTACATCATCTACTTTTGTTATATGACATAACATTTTAAAAAGATCTGCTGTATCCCATAAGTTCATATTGGACGTATTATGTGGTTTTATACAGTTTGTTCTCTAGCTCATTTTGAAACGACGTCCAATTCGGCTAAATACGATGGAATAATACGACGTAAATTAATCATTTCATAAGAACATAAAGTGAAACGTGAATGTCGCGACGAATTGGCTTCTCTGGACGTTATGAGAAGAAATATTAAGAGCACGCAGACATGACGATATTTGGTAAAGGATTCACACCATCACTCGAGCAAAAAGTTAGGAATTTTTAAAGTATTAATTACCAGAGTAAAAAGTGTATCCAACGAGGAAAATTTAGTAAATTAACTGAACAGAATAGAGCAAGTGATGGTTTGCAATTGGTGTGGTAAGAAGGAAGCACACCTTATAGTAAAAAAATTAAAGAAAGGTGAATGTAAAGAATTCTAGTATCGTGCAAATAAATCAGCTTTTTCGTAATAAATAGGCGGAATCGCATTTATAAACAATTTTTACGGCAAAAATTACTGAATAATAACCAAATAATATGTTAAAAGAAATGGTAAACTTTTTTTGGGGGCATATGTTCAAATTTATTATTAATTCACACAAATATGGAAAAATATAAAATTTATTAATACGACAACCGATAGTACAGGAATAAATAACTTGCTAATGTAGACATGTGAAATAATAATTATATTTACTTACAACGAAATAAACAAGTGTAAACTAACATCTATATCATCCAATTACCAGCCGTTTTGTGTATATTACGATCTTTTGTTCTAAATGAAAGGCGACTCAAAAATAACATACATTGAATTGTGTTGTATTTTATAAAATAATAATAATAATCAGAACGATGTAACATACAAAATTATGGTGTACATCTACGCAGATTAATGTAAATAAAAGTCTTACGAGTAAATAAACACGAAGTGATTTTAACGTAAAAAAGAACAAGAACATCTCAAAAATTTGAAAACATGACAGGGTTTTTAATTTAAAGGTATACGTAGTACATGGAGTATTGTCAAATTACTAATCTTGCATAGTAAACAATAATTAATGAAGAATAAAGATATGTTAGTATTTAAATTTTCAAGGCCGAATTGTGTAAAATAAAAATAAATCTTTAAACGTCACAAATTAAATTTTAATGGATGACCTATTAACAGATGTTGTGATTAGATATTTTAGGTGACTGATGTAATGTTTTAATGTTCTACAAATTTTTAATTTATTTCTGTTTGTTGTTTATATATTTTACATAAGGAACAAAAGGACGTTACTAAAAATAAAAAAATGAAGCAAACGAATTTAGAAATTTTACGATTTCCCATAATCCTTAAGACATGTAACGCAGTATGAAATATATTTTATAAATTTTTCAGAAAATTCCCATTATTATTCTTCAATACAATGACGCTATTAAATTTAAAACATTTCCAGCGCTAACACAATTATTTTTAATAATTTGTTCTCATTATTGGCAATAGCAAATTGAAAATTAATACAAATTTATGTAGATGTATCGTGATGTTTATAATTTTATGGAAATGTTAACTAAATTCACTTTATGTATTTTCACTTATTTGTGCGTTTTTTACGTAATATATTGCTTAGTTTTTTTTTTATATTTAATTTTCAAAAACATATTATCTTTTCACAAATTATGTAAAATGTTAATACCTATGTTAATTAACTACTCTTTTTAAAACAACTTTAAAATGTACCGCTCATGTTACAGCATTTGACGTCGACTTTAAAAGAATTGGGTTAATGTGGTGAATTGGCATTGGTTGTTTACTTGTTACTTGTTTAGTTGCCTTTGTTGTTGTTGTTTAGTTTATTGTTTAATGTTTTTTACGATTGCTATTCCATCTTAATTGAATTATAGAGTTATTTGTGGGGTTATATTTTCAGTTAAATACTTTAAAATGTCGGGAGAATTAGGTATCAATAAATCAATATGTATTTTAGCAACAGTGGTGGTGTGCTTCGCTATTCTTTGGCCCGGAATTTTTTATCCTATGTTGAAAGGGTCCCTTTTAGATAATGATGACATAGGTAAAGTATACGTACATAATTGAAATATTATGTATACGCATGTTTTTAAACATTACTATATGTCCAAAATATTCAGTTTCTGTTTTTAAGTAAATTTTAGTTTTTACATAATGCCCAATTCTTATGTTAAATATAAAAATATCTTAATTATTTCAGTATGAATGTTTGTATTTATTACGTATATGTCGGCAAAATTACTTATACATTTGGAAAAATTAAGATTAACAAAACCCGTATATTACAGGATGTTGCGATATTTTACTCGAAAAAGATGTTAATTCCGTTAATTTAGTGACCGAATTATGCAGATACGTTTTACAAACAACGGATATGCCGGATAATTTATACATTCGTGCAGGAAAATTAAATAAGACTGTAGTTATGAAGTGCAGCACTATCGTTTTGGATACATGTTTAGTTAACATCAGTACTTTGCTATCTGATAAAGTACAACTTGGAAAGAGTTATAGACATGTTTTAGAAGAAATACGAACTATAAATAAATCATTGTGTTTAAAATACAACTTTGGAGTAGATTTGAAATTAATTGGTGTACCACACAGGATAAAAGAAGTGTTCGACATGTCGAGTAAGAAAAAGATATTTCAGTGGAATTAATTCTGTGTTTCAAACTAACCGATTAACCGATTCCTTGCTAACTTTAATTATTAACATACCTGCATAACAAAACTAATGTTTATTGTGTGAAATAAGCGCTTATTCATATTCGGCTGTTTATATTTAACCTTATACGTGTAAAATAATCTAATTTTCACAAAAGATGTGTTACTATCATGTAAAAATATTTTTCATAACTACCTACGCCTAAGAAAGAATGTTTTACTATATAGATCGTTTAAAACAAGATAGACAAATGATGTTCCCCAAACCAGAATCCATTCATCCGGCATTAAAAGAAAGAGGACGAGCTATTCCTGAATCACATAAGGTGTCTAAACTTTCTTCCGAACATAGAGTTTCTCAGGCATCTCAAAATCATTTCGAAATACCTAGTACCGTTAAACGAGTAAGTTTTGAATACATTATATATACTTATATGTGTGCGTGTTTATGTTTAAAATTACAAAAAACCATACACTAAACTTTATTTGGAAACAACGTTATAACATTATTAGCTTTTCCGTACATCTACAGTTATGTTTCTGAAAATTTCCAATTCTTGTTCTGTGATATTAATTTTATTTGCGAGCTATTATTCAATATTTAATGACGGGTCAGTTTTTTGTTTTTTAGTTGAATAATAGTATTCTTTCTTTATCAATTGTTATTTGTATCATTGCTATTACAAAGTTTATGACATCAATATTTCCTATTATTTGCGTCGTATCGGTGTTATATTTTTAAAACCATATAACATATTGTTATTTTACGATCTAAATTTGATATTTATTAACTATCAAGAACGAACGACTAGTGTTTTTTAATTCACTTGTCAGGCGTTAATTATTAATCCGGCTAAATATTAATAATTCGAAAATAAATCGATCTCGCAAATTATGTTTTTAGTGTTATTCAAATTTTTACCGTAAACTTATTTGTAATCATTGCATTAGATATTTTCATGATGTATAATAAAACAATAAATATGCAATTTTATTTGCATGGTCTCTTGTATGCGAATTGTTATCGTACTTGACATTTGACCATTTGGAAACGATCCAAATATATTTAAATAACGTAGCTATTTATGTCATGCATGTAATATATATAAATATGTGTTATATACTACTACTTAAAAACAATTTTTGGCATTGAAACGACAATATAGCATTTTTTTAAAACAATATATATGCATATACATTAAAAATTGACCGTCGATTTTTAAATCCAAAAATGTAAAAAAGTATATTAACATTGTTGTTTTAGCCACCAATTCCCGGTATGAGACCACCAATGGGTGCTGGTATGCATACTCCGGTACAATCTAAAGGAAGCGGATTACTTGGAATATTAATGCCTGTATATACGATAGGAATTGTGATATTTTTTGCTTACACAATTATCAGGGTAATTATTATGCAATAATGCGCATTAATATCATCGTTACAGTTTATCTGGAAAAATGGTATTTTTATAATTTTTGTTAGAAACAACACTTTTTATTACTGAGATTTAGTTGTATGAACGAGATTAGAGAATTTGACGTGTTTATTTTGTTTAATTATAACGGAACTGTTTTAATTAGACTTGAATCTAGGATAATTGCAATAATTTATTACATATTGATGCCGTATTCTGTAGGTTGGGTAAATTTAACTTTTCATTTCTAAAAAAATTATAGTTGTTTTAATTCGTTTGGTGACAAAGTATATATATTAAAAATTAAATCCGTAATTAAACCCGATAGTGTTCGGCGAATTAGAGAAATAGACGAATTATAGAATAGGTTTAGAAAATATAAGAAAGAAATGCAATACATACGTATTTAATCCATTTATTGTATTTTCTTACAATTATTGTACAGATTTACTTATTGAAAAAATGTGGAATCGTTTTTTTAATTAATTTTGAACGTCCTTTCCTCTAAATTAGGCATTGCAGTTAGTTTCGAAATGTCCACATCTTCTTGCTGTTCGTAACATTGAATACACTTAGTTAACATGTCTTCTACTTCTTTACAATGAACACTTTGATTATGAGAAACATCATCTTCGTCATCTTCTTGGTCGATTTTGGTGTCCTTGTTGATTACTTGTTCAACTATTTCGTTGTCATTTAAAATCTCATATCCCAAATGTGAATGATCAACATTTAACCAGTCTTGCACGTCTCATTCTTCAGTTGAAAAAGTACGAATTTCTTTCCATAGTTGAGTGACTTCACATAAAAGTTGTCCATTTCCAACATTGTCAGTTTCATTATATTCGTCTATCGACCAAAGTTTATTCCACCTACGCAATAGTGTTTTGTTTGGAATGTTATTCCACGCGCTGGCAATGTTGAAAATTGCATTTTTAACTGTGTAACCTTTCCAAAAGTCCTCCATATTAGAAACAGATTCACAAAAAATTACATTTTGAAGAAATATTTTCTGGCAACGACGTTTCAAACTTTCAATACCCTGATCCATTGGCTGAATTTGAGAAGTTGTATTCGCAGAAAGAAATACATATTTAATATTTTCATCAAATTCTAGTTCATTTAATGGATTGGCTGGTGCATTGTCCATTATTAAAATTGACTTTTCAGGTAATTTTTTAAATTTAAAATAAGATTTTACTTGAGGAACAAAAACATTTTAAAACCATGTAGTAAAAATTTCTTGGTTCATCCAAGCACTCTTTTAAGTATAGTAATTTACTGGCAACAAATCTCTATTAAAATTTTTCAGCGTTCTCGGTCTTATAGCTTTCCTAATAACTGCTAATAGAAGTCTATGATTTCCACTTGAATTCAGGATTTCCATTAAGTTTTGTATTCGTTTCCAGAGCTTTTTGAGTTAAAATTAGCCCACTCAGAGGTAAGCATAAGCTTCGTTGTTCCATGAACCAGAGATACAATGCCTCATGTAATTTCGAGTTTATCGGTGGAGTGAGTCTGATCCGTTTACTGATATCGCCATCCCAAACTTCCGTTTCGCCATAAAATCTTCGATCTCATCACCACTTTTCTTTATGTCGTTAATTTATGTTCTTGGAATTCTATAGATTTCGGCAAGTTTGCGGGCACTTTCTCATTTTCTAAGACGTAAAATTTCAAATTTCATTTTGTAATTTGAGGGTCTTCTTGTAGCCATTACTAATTAAATAAAACAAAATTACCAAACGGAACGCACTATAAATACGTAAAGAACTTGGTGGAAGAATACGAAATTAACGATAGAATGATGAAAGGTGACTGTTCAAAATTGTTTGTACTATACAACCTAGATATGACGCATCAGTTAAGGGAACATAATGATCCTACTTCTCAGTACCGTAGTCGATATCAACATACCATTGTTTTTTTATGAGGGGATCGACGAATTATAGAACATGACGAATTATCGAGTTTCCACTGTATTTTCAAAAAAAAATCCCTCGTTTATTATTTTGATGTTCAAACGTTATTATTAATTATTCAAAGGAATAGAGTTATCTCGTGGACATTTGGTTATATTATCGTATAAATAATAATGTATATACACAAGAAGTGAAAAGCATTATAATTTCTACAGTAGATTTCAATAGACAAATTCATGTACTTATTTCCTATATATGCCTATTTAATTTATTTTTTCGTTTTTGATCCCTCGAGTCGGAGGCTTATGCTCCTCGCAGGTTTAATCCAATTAACCACTTTAACTGGTCATTCTAGCGTGTTCTAGGTCTTCATTTTTCCATTTTTCAATTCACTTTGCAAATAATTATTAGACATTGTAGGGAATATGTATCTCTCGCAACATGTTCGAAATTACCTACAAATCATTTTCGTGTCTTGTTTGATAGGCATCCATGTATATTCAGCTTCTGAAAAACAGTCATTATTTTTGCGATCCATCCGCATTATTATTTATGTGTGCTCCGCTTTCAAATCCGTCTATTCTGCTGAGACACTCATCAGTAAGGGACCCGGTTTCGCACGCATAACTAACTTTTGTGAAGATTAGACAACTTAGAAAATGTAACTTCGTGTTCAGTATCTGTGCGTTTATTATTTAAAAGATTTAAAGTTATAATAAGTGTTCTCGTAATTTGTTGTTGTTAATAGACTGGGAATAATTATCAATATATGTTCACATAGTTTGTGTTGTTTTTTTTAAAATTATGATGTGGAAATTGGGAAATTGTTATGGATCTGTTTCTTATTGTTATTTGTAAGCAAAATGTAAATAAATAAAAAATTTTGAACTCATAATGTTGTTTCGTTAGTTAATGAACAAAAAGCAGCCGGGAAATGAAACAAATTATCACGTTCACGATGGCTCCGAGTTTAAGAAAGCGGTATATGAAAATGTTCAACGCTATAAAGTGCCCGAAAAGCAAACAACCAATTTATCAAACGGTACAGGGTCATCGCCGCAATTCGGTACGTATAATAATTATTGAAAATATTTTGGTGGCCACGATAAAAATTAAATGTTCATTCATAAAAAAAAATTCTAATCGATCGAGGTTTGCATATATCAATCTATAAACACGTAAAAAAAAACTTCAAATTTTTTTATACGGTTTCTCTTCATTATTTACTGCTAATGGATCGGTTTAGTTAGTTATGTAAATTGATTTATTTAATAATGTTTATATTTACAATCATATTGTCCTTTTTGTGATATTTGGACCCCCAAGGTAAATTGTTTTATCTTTTATTGCTATGTTCTTTATATGGTGAAGTGGTTTAGGGATTATATTTTGTCTGTCTATAATCATCACGTTGCATTCAGATCAGTTTAGTCTTAATCCAGCTTTGTTGCTGCTTTTTTCAACCGGAGTGAGAAGTTCTTCTGATGACGACCAGAGTGTAGTATCATATGCATATCCAAGGTTCGATATTCTTCTTCTTCCTATTATAATATCACCATTCCAGTTGTATATAGCCTTTCTGATATCCATTCGCCATATAGACGTTCTTATTTATGCTTTATTATTTATGTATAGTGACGCTATTATTTGTGTAATCTGGTTTGGAACTTCTATCTTCTTTAGTATTTTCAACATTTGATTCCATTTTACATTATTAAAGGCCTTGATGTAATCTAAGAAACATATAACCTCTATTGTGTTAAATTCATAACATGTTTATATTATTTGTCTTATATTCAATATATGGTCTCGCATTCCTCGGCCTGGCATAAAGCCTGCCTATTCTTTAGATACGAATTGGTGAATATACGTTTTTAAACGTTTCTGTATAATATATAGCATGACCTTGGTGGCATGATTTATTAGTGAAATCGTTCTGTAATTTGAGCATTTGTGCTTGTCTCCTTTTTTTTTATGTAATGGAATATATAGGGACTCTCCCCATTCAGTCGGCCATATGCGGTATTCCAATTTTTTTTTACATACTATACCTTATTTGTCTGTCAGTTTAATCATTTCCGCTACTATTCCGTCAGTTCCTCCTGACTTGTTAGAGAGGTTGCATATGGTTGATATAACCTCACTTCTTAAAATTGGTGGCTCATTTGGTTGACCATCCGGATAGAGGTCTTGCAGGTTACTGTCTTCTTTGCTGTACATAAGATTGTAACAGTATTTTCTCCACCTATTTAGTATTTCCTTTGATTCTGTGAGAATATTTCCTTTTTCATCTTCGATTGAGTTGTATCGGTGTTTAAATTTTCTAGCGAGAATGTTCATTTTGATGTTTTTTCTATCTCTCTACAGATTGATGTGATATAGCTGTTTTATCTTCAGTGCCTTTTTTTCTTTCCTTCATTATTACCTTCCGTTTTTCCATTAACTGAGTCTTATTCTGTTCTTTTATTTTTATTTGTTGTCGTTCTTTTATTAAAGATCATGTTTGTTGTGATGTTCATGGTTTTTTAATCTCTTTGTTTTTTGGTTCACAGTCTTGTGCCGCTTCCTTTACTTTTGATTTCATAATATTCCAAAGTTCTGCTGCTAATGATTCCTGTATTCCTTTTTTTTTTTGTAATTCATTTCAAGGACTTTGATACGTTGTTGTCGTATTGAGAGTTATCATCAAGTTCTCATTTATTTTTTGGGGTTGATTTTTTTCTTAGGGGTTTTCAATTTAATTTTAATATCAGCTATCAAGGCATTATGGTCACTTCCGTAGTCTAGTTCTGGCTGTTTTTTATTTTTTATAAATGTTTTCCATCTAGACAATGAGGATGTAATCTATCTGGTTTCTTGTATAACCGTCGGGCGATTTCAAACGCCGGAAGTGCTGCTTGAAATAAAATTCACGGGTGTTGTTTGATGTTTTATTTCTTCGTTAATTACCATTGTCATTCCATTGCAGGATTGTTATTCATTACCCGAACTGATTATTAAATTGTTATTAGTTGAAGTGAAGTGTCCGATGGTCCTGCAGTGGGTTTCAGAGATTCCTGTTATTCCCATCTTTTGTGTCATTGTTTCAATTATTTGTAGTTCAATAATCCCTGAACATTCTACGTACATATTTTCATGCTGTTTAGTTTGATATTGTATTTAGTTCCAGTCATATATTTTCTGTGGTGAACCAGCCAGTCGCCAATTTGTCACTCACGGTCCTTGTTCCGTGGCGCCGATTGCCAGTCGGGTCGCATGGCGTGTCGACATCTTTTACGAAATTTTTCACGAAAGTTATTCTTGGGTTTCACGGTAGGTTCCCGTTACTTTCCATGACGCGGTACCTCAGCCGGTTGAATTATTATATAATTGTCGCCTGAAGATATCTGGATTTCAGCCCTTAGAGGAAATATTATCCAGTCGCCTGGGTCCAGAAATGACACAACTGCTGCTCGGTGCCACGCGATTCTCTTAGTTTGACCCCTCTGCGTTGATCTGTCCAACTTGGGCGGCCCTTGTGGTAGATAATACTACAGCCGGCATAGCTCTACGCTTCACCGGGGTACGCAAGCTCCTCCACTACGACAAGATGGAATCCCGTGTAGGGGATTCTTCCTATATAGCCTGTAGTTTATGTAATTTAATAAAAAGAACTATATATAAATGGTTTTCAACGCATTAAAACCCCGAACCAATGGCCTAAATTATAAATAGTGGTTTATTTAATAGTCGTCTATAAAATATCGCAACTTTCGACAAAAAAAAAAAGTAACGAAATTCGAATTTATATTTTCATTTTTCAAATTAACACCGCGTGATTAACATATGTTTCATTATATTTTTCAATATTTACAAACCGTTAATATATCTTACTGTTCCATGTCTGTTCTATTATTAAAGGATGGGATGAAAATAATATAAGTAAGTTATTATCGTCATTTCGCGAATTATAATTAACAATCGGATTTACAAAAGTTAAATGAGATATTTAAAATTTTATACGGTCAATCGAATATAAGTGTTCGCGTTAACAATTAAATTATACGCTTAAGTACGACGACGAAATAAATGATTATAACGTAATCTGGTAGAATTAAATGGATAGGTCACTTATATCGACACAATCTGAATTGCGTGCAGCTAATTGAAGGGAAACGATACAGAGGAAGACCAAGGAGTAAATATATATATATACATCAGATAATAAAAGACACGGGAGCAACAAGTTATGCAAACCTTAACAGAAGGACAGAAAAAAGACAATTTCAGTTGAACTCGCTAGGATCGTGAGTCATAAAGGTTATCCACCAATCTACGGATCGAGGAGAATAAGAATAAGAATGTAATATGCGCGATTGTATAAAGATAATTATTACACCCGCACCCATCCTAATTACGTTTAAAATAAATTATGAATAGAAATAGGAAGTAAATATTATTGAAATGTAAGTGATTATTTTTATATTTTACTTACTTGATACATTCGTGTGGAAGTTTAGATAAACTTTTTTATATAGATCCATAAAAAAAATCTCGCGAAATTATTATTCTAAATTGTTGTTTGTTTTACTACACTCATTTAAGTGAAAGATTTCGATTATAATATAATTTTGTAATCGAAGGAATAATCATCACTTTAACTTGATAATGATTTATGACGTACATACGGAGGCTATAATTTTAAAATACGGCTTTTTCGTCATATTTATGTTTTTCGTTTATGTGTATTCGAGCGTATAAGTTCTTGCAGGAGATTTAGAGATTGAACGATTGAGGAAACGTCTAGCTGAGACTGAAGCAGCGATGGACCGTATAGTTAAACAAATGAGTTCGGTCTCACATACGTATTCCAAATTTGACAATGAGGTCAGATTCGATTTTTCTTCGTTTTTTTTTCCTTTTTAGATGTCTTTGCATGCTGAAGTTGTTTTCGAGCAGTTTCATTATTCGCTTAATTTTCCCATATATATATATATATGCATACATACACACACACTATACATATATATATATATGTATGTGTATGTATATATATATACACGCCTTGATATTATTTGTTGATTATGTATTTCGTAACCTAAACTTCTGCTACTTTATTTATTTTATGTACATTAGTTCATAACCGATCGTTCCCTTATCAATCTAGATATTGTTAATAATTTTTAAACTGTATATAGAAACAAAAATAATAGTACAATTAAATTATCTTGTATTAATTAACGTCGCGAGATTAATCTTATACATAAACGAATTTATTTGTTCGATTTCTCGAATTGGTCAAACCATATTTATATACAATTTTAATTATTACGAATTTTTGAAATGTATATAATCGACAAAGTTTTAGATATATCACTAACTATTCTCCTTCGGAGAAAAGGGGAAAATTAAATACGAAATATAATTTTATTCGCGAACGATTTACAATAATTTTTATTTTATAACGTAAGAAAGATAATTTCTTTGTAAAAAATATTTAAATGTAACAAAAACTACCGAATTAAAATATATATATTTTTTTATTTTATAATTACTATGATTTATCGCGCTAGTGACGTCGGGCATTCGTATTTTAATAGGAAATATTTATTCGACTAATTTATCCACGCTTAATGATTTAAAAAATGCTAATCGTTTCAACGAACTGACCTGAATTAATAAATTTTCATTCTCTACGAAGATTTTCGAAAACAATTTCAAATTCCATCATTCGGCATTTTTATATAAATTTCAAATATAAATCGTTTTTTATTCGGATTTTATCAAAACCGTAACATAGTTTATTACAAATTTTCTCTTAATTTTTATCCCCTGTCGTTTGTCATCATTCGTAAGTAGTGTTATCGCCCTAGAAATGAAACTGAAATAGTTTTTGAAATCACATCGTTCCACGAATTATAAAATCAACCTGTAATAAAATAGTTATATACCAATAACTGTTATGATTTTATATATTTTTATTGAATCGAATTATCCGTTTTCTTTTAGCATGTGGTATATTTCAATATATCATGTTATTTCATACAAAAAAAACCGTCTTAACGCATAAGGGTTACGTAGAAGACTAATATAAAAAGCAGCTAGTATAAAATTAAAAGGAAAAACGACTGAAAAAACAAATGTAAACTTTCACAATACATAAAGAGAATAAGATATATATATACATAAAATGCTTGATAATGTAATATTACAGTAAACATATTTTTATATACAGCATTTGTACAAAGTGTAAATTACTTTCTTTCTTTTTTTTAAAAAAAAAAAAGAATAATAAATAAAAGAGAAAGATATATTAGTTATTTCTTTTGAGCAGTAGTGTCTGCATTTTCGGGACTCCTTGAAGAGGTGAATCGTCAACTTCTTACTGAACAAACAATGACCCCAGTTAATGAGGATAAGGAATACGTCGAGGTATTACGATATGTTAAACCATATTTCTTATTAAACTTTTTTTTTTTGCTCTTTTTAAGCGATTTTGCATTTTAATTCTCGTCCAGCTAACTTTCAATTTTCTGTGTGCATTTAAAGTGATGTAGTATTTTAAAAAAGGGATGCGTATGCACTTTATATATATATATATATATATATATATATATATATATATATATATATATATATATAATTTGCTGTCTGAATGCATTATAACCGTGAAAATTTTTTTTTATTATTATTTGCGCTTTTAACTATTATGTATTTAAAAGATATGTATTTTTTCTCTTTGCGTCATACTACACTCAAGTCATCGGTTGTTAAAGCTCTCGATTATAATCTGAGACTCGTCGTTGTTTCTTGCTAAGTGAAAAAATGTCTCTTGGCTAAAGATTAATCGAAATAATTCGTGAAAAAAACAACGGTATAAATTTCTATAATAAAAAGGTATAATCTTACTTTATTTGTCACAGTTGTTTTCCCACAAAACAAGAATTAAAAACGAATGTATGAACCTGTTAATACCTCTTTTTCCGATTTGTTCATATTACACTTATCAGTTATAAGTATCGTTTACATGACTTGACATAATTTGAACATGATTCCCTTTAGTTTATAATAAGTATTACTTTTGGAATTTTGAAGAAGTTGTCACTTATAGAAAATGCTAAGCTTATACTCATTGCAACGTCTTATTTTTGGTAGTTTGCGTTCGCTTCCCTTATAAAATCTTTTTAAAAATTATTTTTATCCTTGAAAGTTTACTTTAAAGTATGTTTATAAAATATTGATTTACTAATTCGCTATTTTGCTATTTTGCTTTTGCTTTGACAAAAAAAAAACGTTATAGCTATTTATTCCGATAAGCCTAAAATTTGTTTGAATTTTTAATGTTAGTGTAGTACTTTTTATCGACTAATAATTTTGTTTATTAGATATGTTAATTTCCTGAAGTGTGTGTGTGTGTATATATATATGTATACGATTTTCGTAATTAAAAGAACGTAACGATTTAAATTTTTGTGGTCATATACATGCGATAGGAAAGTTTATAATCATTAGATTAAAAGTAATACCCACGTTTTTCGTACTATTTAGAAAAAAATATTTTCGTAAGATTTTATTTTTAATTTCATTACGTGAATTAAATGAAATAATCAATTTTACTTAATATTATCAACTTTCATTCTTCAAATTTTTTTTCAGTGAAAATCACCGCATAATTTGTCACTGGATTTTCAAACCTATCTAAACTAATTAAAAAACGCAACGAACTCAGTATTAAATGGAAACATGAGCTGTTGGGAAAAATATCAGAATTAAAAAAAAAAAAACTATTTTTATACAACCCGGTCCTGAAGCCAATTTGGCTGTACGGCTGTCAATTATGGGGTTGTACGAAAAAAAAAACAATATTATTATTCTACGGCGAATGCGAAACAAAATCTTCCGAAATATTGCTAGTGCCCTGGTATGTAACTAATCTTACATTTCACGAAGGTCTTAAGGTGAAATCCGTAAAAGAGGAAATCACAATTGTTCCCAAAAGATATGGCAACCGTCTACTGGATAGAACGAAACATTTTGATATAATATGAACTAAGTGTTTTATTAATATATACAATTAGGTTTTAGCATCCATCACTGGATGGGACGCTACTCATGCTACGTATATTAATTACATAACTTTCCAGATAACATCAGCTAGGTGTAAGTTAACAGTGGCATTAAATATATATATATATATATATATAAAAATTCACTTGAAAACGGAAATCGCTAGGATCTCCAAAACGTCACCAGTGACAAATTCTGACGGAATTTTCACCGAAAACATTCGCTAGTAGATGATAACAACTACACGAAAGTTTCAATTCTTTTATTATCATTTTTACTATTATAATCATTACTTAAGTTTTAATAATTTTCCGCTTGGAGAACGTTGCATAATGTTAAATTTAAAAAAAAAAAAACACAGAAATTTACTATGAAAATCAACGTGGAGAAAATGAATATTTTAAAACAGCAACGACGTACGTGACAAAACGAAATAATAGTAATTTGGATCATAAAACAAGATCTGCAGACGAAAATAAAACATCAGAAACTGCGGGGATAATTATAAAGAAGATAATACAATGCTACTTTATGCCGGTGATGTACAGAAACAGGCACGGAATGCATTAAATAAATAGTTTTCAAAATGCTGATGAGAGTGAGGAAAATTACACGAATTGAAAAGCAATAAAATAAAGAGATGCAACGGAACTTCGGAATGGACAAATTATACCAAGTAGACGATTTTTAAAGAAATAAAAATTAGAGAAGAACCAATTTTCACGCTAATGCTGTAAAAAGAAAAACAAATCCTCGCGGAAGGGACTAAAAATTGCAGAGGTTAAAAGAACATTTTTTTTTTGTTGACAAAAAGCTATAGATGACGAATCGGTTTTCAATTTGAAGGTACCTTTTTCAAAGTCTAAAGTTAAGAAAGGTGTAAAATAAGTTCCTGAAATATATTTTCAATAAAAAATATATACACGTTAATGATTTAAAATATGTAAACTTTGCATTATTTTTTAAATAACTCCATATTTTTAGGTTCACGCGTGTGTTTCGATTGCGAAACGAATATTTTATTAAGAATTTTGAGAAATGCTACTCGCATTTTTCAATAATATTCATCGCGAGAATTTTTGAGATAATTTTTTTTTTTTTAATAATAGAATGAACCGACTAGCGAAACAAATAAATTCGATTTGAATAGCGATCTATCTGTTCCAACATGTTGTTGCGATGATATTCACGACTGGGAATATTCCGATAAAAATATGACCGTCGACCAGGTAGTAAAAAGTGACGACAGAGGTTCGGTTCGTGTTGTTGGAATGGAAATAATGGAAAGTTCTGAGAGTGGAAAAGAATGGAAATCTGATGTATCGTCGTTGATAAACGGGCTAGAAGAAAAAGTGCAATCGACGCCAATAATCGAAGTTCCGTCTAAGTCGATTGTTTTAACGGGAAAATTACAATCCGATTCGAAGCTATTCGTAACAGATACGCATACAGACGTTATTTCTGCAGATTCGTCTTTAGTAGAAAGTAAAGTCACGTTATCGGTCGTATCGCCTCTATTGGTAAGTTAAATACGAAAATTGAATTCGCAGAAATAATTTATGAAATTAAAGTATAATTTCTGGATTCGAATCGAATAAATGAAATTACGAATCGTCATTAAAAACAAAAACAGATGTAACAATACAGTTGTAAACTGTCCGACAATATTATATTTCAAGTAAAATAAGTTGTAAATAAAACACCAAAAAAAAATCAACCGTCAAATCAAGCTGAAATTAGGCAAAAGAACATTCCAAATTAATTAATTACATTCAACAGTTGATGTTCACTGTCTCGAAAAGATTTAATTGGAATCGTATATATCGTTACTTTTAAAAAAATTTACACGCGAACAAATAAAAAAAAAGTTCCGAATTCGTAAAAAGGAAATATTAAATGAAAATATATAATCTAAATCGAATTTCGACAAACAAATTTATTTTTAATTTTTTTATTTTCGTAATACCTAACTGTATAGAATATCGTTACGAATTCGATATATTGTTGTGTTTGGTTTTTATTAGGCTACACAAGAAAATGAAAATAACGTCGTTGAAGAAGTGACATTTATAAATGACAGTTTATACGACGAGGGTAAGTATGAAATATATTCATCTAGATTAAATATTAATTTCGACATTAAAATATCTCAAACGAAAAACCTTTAAAGTAGCATATATTTTAACGTAAGGTGCGAGTAAATGAATTTGAAAGACCTCTGTCATATCTCATCTTTCATTGACAGTGTACAATTTTGATGAAAAGTTTTAATAATTTTGTTACAGAAAACGTCGAAAATGTCTTGGCTGATTTTGATGAAAATGAAGAAAATGTATTAGACGATAATTCGAACGACACTGACAATATACCGAATAATGTAGATGAAAAAGGAACTAACGAAATAGCGGATTACGATAAAGAAAACAACGAAGATAAAACAGAACCGATAGTTAATGATTTCGACAAACATTTGGAAGAAGATGTAGCTGATGAATTCAGCGAAGATGACGTAAATCTAGAAGATGTAGTAGATGATGTAAATGAGGATAATGAAATCAACGAACAGGCGGTAAATAATTTCTATAGACAAAAAAAATATATAAATTTAGACGAATGCGATGAAGATTTATATCGACAAATTGACGATATAGCGGATGATAAAGATGCGACGCGTAATTTGAATTTGAAGACGAACGTAGTAGGAGATAGTTTTTACGAAGAAGAAGAAGAAGAAAACGATAACACAATCGATAGCGAATCGACACTGATCGATTTCAATGAAAACTTGGAAAATATAGTCGATGAAAGTAACTTAAGCGAAGTGCCTATAAATAAATCGATCGAAAGTATAACCGATTTAGGTGTAATTAAAAATGTAAACAATTTAAACGAACGAGGAGAAAATATCATCTGTACTTTGCAAGAAAAAAATGCGAATAATTCGGACAAAGATTATAATATATCGAAAACCATCCACGAAGATAAGGTAAATATAATTTCAATTTTTACGACTATTTATAAATATTTATTATCTTAATAAAAATAACAAAATACAAATATTCTCCCAATATATACAACTCCTCCTTTTATTTTGCAACGTAAAATTAACTTCAACCTAACTCATCTGTCCAAGTCTGTATGTCCGTCTCATATGCTTCGTCACTGTAGTTGAAATTTCCAAATATAAGGACATTATTTACTGGTTCTAAATCTAGAGGATGTGTGGAATGCGCCTTCTTTGTTCCTCCTGTCACTTGTCATTTTCGGCTTCTTAAGTCCTGCTCGTGAATCCTTCGCTATTTTCAAGTGTTTTCAATTCCGTTCCATGGCTCTAAATTCTTTTCTAATTCACTTAACGTTTTAAAATATTTCTACAACTTTTATACCGATAATGCAGCTCTAAAACGCATACTGCTTCTCAGTGACCTCCTTACTAGATCTCAAGTTTTGGATTAACAGCCATGTCGGTCTCTTCGGTCATTAACATATCGATCGAGCTGCCTGAGAAGCGTCCATGCTTCCACACATTTCCATTCGCCTTTCTCTCTCTCTAGCGACGTAAAAGTTTTCCTGAAATCTCTTTTAATCAAATTCTAGAGTCGTGTATGGAAGTCTAATAAACAAAACTATCTCCTTTCTATTAAACCTAATCCGATATCTCAGTTGTCATTTTATTTCCGATCAATGTTATCCTTACCAGACTTCGAATATATCCCACTCAAATTTTACCCGTTCCTATCTTCTTCAAAGCACGAACACTCCGCTCTGTCCCTTTTGTCAAATGACACAACATCTTGTCACGCTCTCATAACAATTAGAACACCTAGCATTGCATTTTCTTACCTCACTTCTTATCTAAGTCTCCCGGCCGTGTCCACAATGTTTTCCGTTTTCAACGTTCACTGAACCTTTTAAATGTGTTCTAGAACCATTATAAGTCCCTGGTGCGTAGGGCCCCCTTATCAAAAGATAGTAAAAATACTCTTTATAAAGTATCATCATAATTATAATACTATATAAGGAGTATTATTTTATTTTCAGTACGTATCATCGAGGGAGTATTTTATTGTCACTAATAAATTAAAAAACAAAAAATACAATTTACGTAAACAAAAGAATAAAATTAAAAAAAAAAAATACTTTTTCGTTTTATTTCAATGAGTTTTTGACAAAAAAAAAAAAAATCTTTTGTAATATATATAAAATTAAAGATTTTATATATATATATTTATAATCTTTAATTTCAAAATTAAAAACAGCTTTTCAAACGAAATTACCCAATTTAATTTTTAAAATTCATCTATTGTAGAATGTTTTTCTGTCGGAATTCATTCAATAACGCACGTATAAACGTGTTGTTTATGTATGTACGCGTGTACTGTGGTACATGTCGTACATTAGAACGTAGAATCCGACGCTTGCAAATAATATGATATCGTTCCTTATAGTTAATATATATAATTAACATAAATTTTCTATTTAGTACCTTATATTAGAATTATATCGGTCCTTTCATTTATCGATAGTTAACTTTATAATTAAACTTACCATATCGTTATATTGTGCTTATCAGAAATTACAACGACCATATTGAATTTCTTAAAAATGTACTCACTTTCTCAAAATTGCTGCTGCTACGCATCGAGTGAAGTTAAATACACATCGATGAACTAAACAGATGTGACAAATCTTAAAAATATATTAAAATCTTACATTGATATTTGTTAGATGGATATAGAACATCATTTATATATTACTAGTAATATACGTTCCTTATTCGAAATTTCTTGCGATTAAACTATATTTTATCGCAATTAAATAATTTTTTTACTTATGCAAAAATGTAAAAAATAAAATTCTAACTTTATAACGGGGTATATTAGAAAATAAATTAATGCAGATGATTTTGAACATACAACGTGTGTACGCTATGACATTGATGGATATCAATTTCATATCATTTAAACATCTATATATATATATACATATATAAACTATTTTTTTCAGCATCGTAATTCTCAGTTTGATGTTGTAAATGGCAATCTTAGTACTCATAGTAAACACTCTTCGGAAGATTAGAAACCGCGAAATATAAGTAGAGGACTATTTCGCACGTTTAATTTATTTATTGAATATGTGTACACGATGCTAATATTAATCCGTTTATCTATAGATCACAATCATTTTTTAAAATTAGATTAGTTTTCGTTTTTAAGTGATAACCCTTGGATAATAATCACAATAACGTAGCATTTTAAGATTTTTTTTTTGTTAAACAATAAATAAGCAAACGTTTAAATAAAATTTTATTTGAATATTTTTTACTCTTATTTAAACATAATGTATAAAATATATGGTAAAACGTGAAATATTATGTGTAAAAAAGTACATCAATCGAAGGGTTTTCCTACTTTTAGGATATATCAGAACATTCAATTTAATGTTTGTATATATATATATATATATATATATATATATATATATATATATATATATATATATATATGCGTGTGTTTACACTGATATGAAATGTTTAAATAAGGATATATTGTGTATTAGTTATTGTAATAATAAGTTTTAACCATTGTGGAAAATTTACCGTACAAAACACAAGGATTTTAAACTACGTTCATTGACATCTATTTTAACATTAGAATTATTTTATTTTGATAATTATTGTGTACTTATGTAATATAATTCAGTATTACACATTTATGAATTTACAAGAGACAAAGCTATAAAAGTAAAATATTTTGAATTTACGTGTATACTTTTACAACTAATTTTTTAAATTTACCTTAAATGTTGTTTCCATCACAAAAATTATAATCTTTGTATAATCATTATATAAATCAAATTAAAAAATTGTGAATAAAAAATAAATTTACTAATTATAAATATCCCAAAAAGAAACTTTTTTATCCACTCCACCAACTGCAAGGAGATAATTACAGTTCCAATTGGAAACAGGAGTATGGGAAAATAGAACATATAAAATGGATTTTTCATGATAATCTAGAACGGCTAATAAATTATAAGTCTTGACAGAATATATTCTTATCTTACCATCCCAACAACCAGCGGCAAATATTCTGCCATCTTGCCTAATTTTCAATGTATTACAACCGGGGGTTTTCATTTCTATAATTCTACTTTTTACGATTCGTCTATCTTCATCCGTAATAGTAAATACATGTAGACTGTTACTGCTCGTACCGAAAATGCCGATTTGATGAGTACTGTTAAAATCTAACGCAATTGGTAACTCATTATTACCCAATGTAACATCGTTAATTACTTTCCAATCTTTTATATCGCACAATAAGACAGTTCCATTTTCGTAGGCTATTAAAATATGTAAATAATTACATAAATAAATAGTTTTGATAATCATAATTTCTCCCAAATTTTGTCCTATTGCGCTTGTTGGATTGAACGAATGTAATAACTTGCATTCTGCAAGGGAATATAACTTTATTTCGCCTTTTTCATAAGGTATTAACAAAACATTTTCTTCATTATAATTACACATCTCCATTTTACAAAATGTTACATGTTTGTGATTGACTAGTTGCCTTTTAAAAATAAAATTTCCATCTTCAATATCCCAAATTTTTACATTACATTCTTTATCTTGAATAATGAGTGATTTTCCAACTTTATATAACATCAGACAAGATTCATTTCCACATTTTAACGAACCACATTCTCTGTTCAACTATAAAAATAAATATATACATGAAAAATGCAATACATTTTTTTTCCATAAAACTATTTGTAATAATTAAAAAGGTATAAACTTACAAATCAAGCTTTTTATACAAAAAATTAATTTTAATACATGATAAATTTTTTTTTAATAAATATAGGTACATATGTATATATATATATGTGTGTGCACATAAATTTAGAATGGCGCACTTCGATGTCCATTACACCTGACTATTTAGTGTTAAAAATTTGCACTATTAACTTTTAGAAAGGTATTTGTATATAATATTACGACACATAAAAGTATTTTCTCTCTAAAAAAATATCATGAAAACATTTAAATAAACTTTATTTATGGTTATTCAAATTGGAATATTTTTTACATTTTAAGAATTTTTACCACTAAAATAATTCACAACGAAAACTGAGGTAATTCATACGACTCTCGAGAAATTAAAAACCTGTTCTTTTGATAACAGAATCGTTGTTTAATGTGACGAATGAGCGAATATTCTTTGGATTTGTATAAAATCGAATTTAGTCCGGTATTTTCATACATAAATTTTGGATGTATTACCAACAACAATATGTAAAGAAAGAATTTTGTTTTTACAATTTTCAATGTTCACCAACAGCAGTCGTTATTACATTTATGCATTACAAAAAATACGAAATACTGGTACATATTCGTTGCTCCTAAAGATATAAAACGTGAAATTAACTGACTAATTCACTATTTTCTAATAAAGACAAAAATCTATTTGTAATGTTCAAATAAGTATAGCTCATATCTTACTCCACTGTTCGCTGTATAACTCTATTCGCTCTTCGTTACAGTTTCATAACATAATACTTTTACCTAAAAATGAAAATACTCATAACTTTCCTCGTTCGCGCTAAATTATCTTCACACCTATCAAATAATAACGGGATGACAGACTCCGTGCTTTTAACGTTTGTAGCAGTACATGGCACGGAAGATTTTAAAAAAAATCTGTTAATTACAATTTACTAATAATGAAAATTATTAATTTTTTAACGTTGAAATTATATACTATTCCAGTTTTTTATTCAATATTTGAATTTAAAAATATAAAATTAAAAAAGTAAAAATAAAGTACAAAAAAGTATAAATTCTGAACGCATTAATGAAATACAGTTCGAAATTTTTATTTAAAAACATTATTTCCTTCTTTTTTGTAGAGGAGTCTGCATGTTTCGAAAAACTTAATCAGAAGATACGAAAGTGGCCGGAATACAAAGGAGTTTTTTTAACAATAGTGCATAATCTAGGGTAAATATGTGATCTTTGAAACACGCACATTAAAGGATCATATGTACGTCGTAATAGTGACTCCTGAAGGTATTTATCGAATTCTCTAATTCCTGCTGCTACAGGATTTGTCGTAGGCCTTAAATATTCCATTTCAGAAGCAAAATTTTCCCGAAGAGAATTAAAAGGCTCATTTTTCTCAGTGTCTGATGTTTTTTCATACTTCACATTCAAGAATCCATATTTTTTTAACCATGGATCAAGTATAGTGGCTTGAGCATATAATTCATTATCCTTAATATTCTTGAAATTTCTTTCACATTTTCTTGTAATATAACGATCACGTTACCGATTTCTTCAGAAAAAGTTTTATTATTGATTAAAGAATTAATTTTTTGTTTCATAATTTTAATTAACGGTATTATTTTTGATAAATATACTGAACATGTTTCATATTTCTATCGAGTTTTTTATCGCCGTCCAATCGTGTTCAGCTAGTATATTTAAATTAACATTTAAATTGCTAATAGTGAAATTATCGCTTCTTTTATTTTGAAAAAACAGTATCTTGTTTTAACTTTAGAACAGGCACGTTCATGTATTCATCCATTAAGTTTAATTTCGAAGAAGCTTGATCATTTATTTTAAAGTATTCAACAATAGTTTTAACTCTTGTAGTTGTAGAACTAATTTCCTTCAAACTGTGTTGTATAATTATTTTTTTTTAAAATAGCAAATCCATTTACCGAATTTATCGGAAATTTTGTAGGCAACTAAAGGAACCGAAATCGGCATTACAATAATTACCTATCAACCATAAATAATTCTGACGGTTCAATTTGGAAAGCAACTTAAGTATTGAAGAAGAAACGTATCATACCACGTCAGAAAAGTAAACACAGATTTGGCTAAAACCGATGACGAAAAGGTTGATACGTTTGTCAACTATCTTGAAAAACATTTTTCAACCTCATGATAGGGAAAATCAACATACGCATAAAATTATACGACAATAGTAGCATCATACAGTACTACCAAAATTACACATACATTTCGTCAAATAGGCTTGATACATATATCAAAAGCTTGTAAAATAAGGCCCCCGGGGAAGATGGAACTACAAATAATATTTTGAAACAATTCAACCAAGTATGACAGAAACACATCTCCTAAATCATCAATTCAGGTTTAGATTAAAACATTCGGTTATATATTAATGTCACCGAATCGTTGACGTGGTTGAGTCAGTTTTTCAGCGTGAGGTGTATTGCGCAGCTATGTTTCTCGACGTTGCAAATTTGATCGCGTCTGAGATGACGGTTTGTTGCAAATATTTCCGATTGAAATGTATCGTCTGTTGAGATCCTATTTGAGCGATAAATCTTTTCAAGTCAAAATAAGCAACATCCTGTCTAGTCTTACTTCAAGGTAGTTCCTTTGTACCACTCCTTTACAATATATGTACAGCAGATATACCGACGACGGTGTTTACTTTGCAGGATTGTTAAGTCAAAAACAAAAATCCTCACGAAGCGTCAAGGTATATTCAATATCATTTATCATTATTGCATAAAGGGGCTCTCAAATGAAGAATCGCAATTAACGAACAAAAGTCATCGCATGTTACATTTACAAAGGTGAAACAATTATAATACACCAAGAACAAACAGCAACATATCTTGGATCAACCCTTGAGACTTCTTGCATGGAATTGCACCTAATTAACACCAAAACAAATTGAGATCGTTACTGAAGCAGTTATACCCACTGATAGGAAGGTAGTCGAAACAGTCTCGAAAATAAAGTTTTATTTTACCACACTATGATAGTTCATGTATAGAAATATACGGAACAGCTACTAAGACACATCTAAAGAAAATATAATCACATCAATCGAAAATATTGATGATAGTTGGCAATGCGTCATATTATATTCGTAATTATAATTCAGGACGATCCAAATATTCATTCGTTTCTGGAGGTATATAAGCAACAATATAATAGAATTCACAGTACATTTGCTCAAACCGTTAATATCACGCATGAAAACCATCGGACTCCTGGATAATCCAGTTAGAAGATTAAAGAAAAAACTGTAGAGATGCGTTGTCTAACGAATAATAAGTAGTTGTAATGAAATAACATAAAAATATTTGCATATGCAAAAAACGGTTTTATCTATTGGAATGCAACGTAATTTAGGAAACGCTGAATTAATTATCAATTTCATTGATGACGTAAGAGTCGGCATGCAAAAAAAAATAATTTAAAAAATGGACAAAGTACCCGAAATAATGCCACTAACAGAAATGAATTACTGCAACTTCATTTGCAGTATTATTAATTATACAAACTATAATTTTATTTTCTATGCTGCAATTTGCAAAATTTTCTTTAAGAAAACATGCAATATTTTCAGCAATATGCTTTCACTCTAAAAGAATAGACTCTATTCCATATTTATCGTTAAAGGTATGCTGTAATTACAATATAACTTTCATTATTAACTGATACTCAACCATTTGTTATAATAACCTCTATGTAACCTTTTCCTATAGTTCTGGTATATTTGAGGTATTAGACTGATAGTTATGCGTGAAGGTTCACATAACTAGGACATAGAAAGTTTATAAATGTTTTGCAGATTTCTTTTTTTTTTTGTTGAATACAAGTTTTATTTTTGTCGCGAAATTCTCTAAATCCGTTTATTAGACTTATTATTCGAAGACGTTAACTGCTTGTTTGCTCTACTATGCACATTTAATTCCATATTTAACTGGTTCAACATCTTTAATGGTTCCTAATTTATTTATGTTTAATACAGGATATTTTGTTTTAGGATGTCTACATAAATTACTAACAGAGCAGTGCGTGATAATATTAGACTATAATAATCACATTTTACATTGTTATCTGTATGACTAATGTTCTCAAAATGATTCCACAAGTCACTTCTATTTCGACAACGTGCCATAGTCATTATAATTAGAACAATCAAACTGAAAGAAACAAAATAAATAACTATTCAGTGAATAAATGAAAGAAAACAGAAAAGTAAGTACACAGTGGATGTTTATAAAGAACAATACAATCTAACAAAACAAATTCGCGAATTCTTGATATTTAGAATTAACTTTCAAACCGACATTCGAGAGTTAATGTTTAAAACCTGTTCCTTTAGATGAACATACAAGGAAT
Source organism: Coronaproctus castanopsis (assembly GCA_032883995.1). Lineage (NCBI taxonomy): Eukaryota > Metazoa > Arthropoda > Insecta > Hemiptera > Monophlebidae > Coronaproctus > Coronaproctus castanopsis. The sequence goes on from CM065053.1 coordinate 86,045,169, forward strand.
GAATTCAGTAGTTTTTACGCTCATCACTACAGTTACATATCCGATTTCGATTCAGACAAGTCTACCGGTGAATACACAGCGAAAAACATTTTTATCATATGTTAATACTATTTATTTTTTAAAAACTGAAGTTATATTTAGCAAAACAGATTTACACTGACACAATGGCCACATCATATGTACAATTCTGAGATCAGCAAGTCAATTCCTTTGATTTATTTTTACCTGTAAATCCCAAATATGAACATAACCATTCTGAGTTCCAGCAAACAGTAATTCCTTATCTGATGACAAATCATATAATAAACAATGGACTTCGGTCATGTTCCCTTTTACTACGCACACAGGATCAGGAGGTGGCCTCATTTTTAACCACTTAAGTACACAATCTTAAAACACCTTAAACATAAATAATGTCGCCGTTAGTTACTTTAAATTATCCTATTGACTCTATTATTACAATGCGATGATGGTATAAATTATTTTAGTAAATTAATTCATATATATAAAAAAATTTGATTTATTAAAATAAATATCGCTTAATAATAATATTACGTATAATGAAAATAAATTTATTACTAATAATTAAACATATTCAAGTTTTGGTAATTTATTTTGTTATCATATTTCATCCATTAAAAATCTTCCCATAATTATTTTTATCAATTTAAAATAAAGTAATATGTTGTAACTTGCCATCTTTTAAAAATAATTTCTAAATACCGTAATATGATTGTGAAAAGCCAACAAAATAGACAAAAATTTAAAAGTGTGTTGATTTTAGTGAAAATGTTGAGAAGGCAAGCTCGTTTACGACGTGAATATTTATATAGAAAATCGGTAGAAATACGTCAAAAGTCGATTCAAAATAAAAAAGATCGTTTGAAACGTTGCCTAGAAGACAATATACCAATTCCGACAGACTTGCAAAATGAAGCGTTGTCTTTACAGAAGAAATTAAAATGGCAAGATGAAGGTCCAGTTTTAGCATCTTTAATTGGAAGTGGTGAAGGTGGAATATCCGCTGAAGATGATGAATATCATTGGGCTGGAGTTGAGGATCCGAAAGTCATGTTAACAACATCTAGAGACCCATCTTCAAGATTAAAAATGTTTATCAAAGAATTACGACTCTTAATTCCTAATTCTCAGAGAATGAATAGAGGTAATTATGAAATGAAACAATTGCTAGATGCTTGTCGAGCGAATAATGTTACAGATTTTATCGTTGTACATGAACATCGTGGTGTCCCGAGTGGATTAATTATTTCTCATTTACCTTATGGCCCAACCGCTTATTTTACTTTATTCGATGTGGTAATGCGCCACGATATTCCTAATATCGGCACCATGTCTGAACAATTTCCTCATCTGATATTTCATAATTTTAAAACAGACTTAGGTATACGAGTTATGAAGATATTGAAGTATTTGTATCCAGTTCCTAAAGAAGATAATAAAAGAGTAATTACATTTGCAAATCACGATGATTATGTATCATTTCGGCATCATGTGTACAAGAAGGTTAGTAATTTAATTTCGTTTTATGTTAATTCCATGTACCATTTATTCGTGCATTTGACCTATCCTCAAATTTAATTTGTAGATAGATGGCCGTAATATTGAACTTCAAGAAGTAGGTCCACGATTTCAATTGAAGCTGTATGAAATTAAGCTTGGGACTATTGATGTTGCTGATGCTGTTGACACCGAATGGGCTCTTAGGCCATATATGAATACCAGCGCTAAAAGACGATTTCTTTCAAATGAAGATGGATGGGTTCAAGATGAGCTTTAATTTTTTAATTCTGTTACAAATTAGTAAATTACGCAAATTACATCGTTAACAATAAAAAGAAAAGTAATTTATAAACTATTATTAACTGTATAGTAAACTAATGTGACATAAATACTTAAGCTGTAATAAATATTTTAACTATTTAATTTTTTAAAGTTATTTTAAAATGAATAATAAAAGAGAAAGTCCAGTGCAATTTCAAAATGTATTTAAATTTATAGTAATCGCAAACGAATTTTTATTCATTTTTTCGTTGGTTTTATAAGTGATTCTGAAAAAATATATATTTGACCAAATTATCTCTTAATATTCCAAGTTAATCTGTTTCCAAAATGAAATATTTGAAGTATTTTAACTTATCTTTTGATAAAATTGAGTCAAATTATTTAAAATGAATTTGGCATGGCGTAATTAACTCGTAAATAACACTTGGTAAAAAAAAAACTGGAACATTAATAAAATATGTATTACAACCAAAACTTATATTACACTGTGTGGACAACTTTAGTTGAGAAAAAGGATTTCGTCAGATAGTTTTTACTTTTTGGTATTATCAAGATATATATTATGTGGGTATTTTTTTCATATTACGTTTACTGCAAAAATAAATGTGATTATAAGAAAATGTAATGTGTTCTTTTACTAATAATAAAAAAAAAACATAACAGTGGCGACGGAGACTTCGAGTTCACGTCAGTTCAGAATAAGCACGGAAGAAGTAGTTCTCTCAACATACAAGTAATAAATTTTTAATTATCTTAGTTTTAAATGTGTATATATATTTTTAAAAGAAAATTTGCTATGTGCGGAAAATCAGACATATTCATTTCGAATATGGGTCTTGTCTGATTTTTCTTAAAAACAGAAATTTTACCAGTAATTAGAAGCAATTATGATTAACCTTCCATTAGACGCGTAGCACCCATGAGGTGCTTGTCGATGTAATACTACGGTTTTTAATGAAAATAGTGGGGGCAGTCACACCATCTATTAGTTATCTTCCTAACTCTATTCGTTCTACTAAACACTAAACAGTGTATGTGTTGCATTCAAACATTAAACACATGCGTGTCAGTAAAACAAAAACACCTCACAGGTGATTGCGACTATCAATGTAAGTATCTTTACTTTTGGTATTTTGTGGTTTTTTTAAGTTATAATTGCTTATTAGGTCAATTATTGAAATTGTGTGTTGATTTTTTTTTCTAAATTTATTATTTACGTTTAAAGTTACACATCACCTGGGAGGTGCTCGTGACTATCATCGTTATAATTTTATTTTAGGACGGCCATGAGTGTCACCAAAGAGCTTTTTAATTTACAAAATGAAGATGATGTAGCTAAAATTCAGCAGAATCTGCTTGAAGATGGATTAAATGAAAGTGAGGATGAATTAGAAATAGGAGATGAGTCAGATGTTGAAGAAGAAGACCAGATTGAGAATAGAGAAGAAAGTTCGAATAGCGAACAAAGTGACGAAGAATGTGATGTGGAAGAATCAAAAAGTGAGACTTACACAGCTTATCGACGAAAAAACGGTAAAGTTATTGACTCCATGTTGTGGAAAAAACACCATTTTCAACGAGAAGAAAGTTGGGCAAATAAAATTTATTAGTACGTTTAGCGGGAGTAGTGGGCGTTGCAAAAGATGCGAAAACAATTTATGATAGCTGGTACTGTCTATGTGATGATAAACTATTGAAACAAATAGTCACATATACAAACAAATACATTGGATTTATATCAGAGAAGTATTCTAGAAATCGAGATGCTAATAAAACATATTACTGAAATAAAGGCATTTATTGGCTTGCTATATTTAGCTGGTGTTTATAGAAATTGTCGCTTAAACCTAGAAGATTTATGGGGATCAAATTGTGACGGCATTGAGACTTTCAAGCTCACAATGAGTTTATCTCGGTTTCGATTTATCATGAGGTGCATCAGGTTTGACGATAGGGAAACTAGAGTAGACCGAAAAAAACTTGATAGACTTTGTCCAGTCAGAGAAATTTTTGAACAATTCGTTGAAAATTGCAAAAAATGTTATTCACTCGGTGCGAATGTTGTTGTTGATGAAAAATTAGAAGCATTTCGTGGCAAATGTTTATTTCGCCAATATTTACCTTCCAAACCTGCGAAACATGGCATTAAAATCTTTGCATTAGTTGACTCAAGGATATTTTATACATCTAATTTGGAGATATATGCCGGTGTACAACCACAAGGACCGTTTGCAAAAAGTAATAAAACTGTAGATATTGTTAAACGACTAACCGCACCAATTGTAAATACAGGTCGTAATATTACCACTGATAATTGGTTTAGTGATGTTACTTTACATAAAGATTTAGCTGACACAAAATTATCTTTTGTAGAAACATTAAAAAAGAATAAATGGCAAATCCCATCGGAGTTAAAAAATATAACGCGTCGTGATGAAGGTTCTAGAGTTTTTGCTTTTAGGAAAGAGGGTACAATGGTATCTTATGTTCCTAAAAATAAGAGAAACGTTATATTAATTTCTAGCCTCCATTTCGATGGGTCAATAGATGAGGAGTCTGGTAACTACAAAAAGCCAGAAATAATAACTTTCTAAACGAAAGGAGGCATAGATACTGTGGACAAATTGTGTGCAACGTACAATATTGCTCAATCTACTAGGCGATGACCAAATGTAATCTTTTTTTCCATGTTAAACGTTATGGAGATAAATGCACAAATTATATTCACAGGAAATGGTGGCGTCATTAAAAATCGCAGAATATATTTACGTCAACTTGCAAAAGATCTAGTGCAAGAACAAACGATTCGGCGCGCTTCAAATAATAAACTGCCCAAAAATCTACACACTAGATTATCCGAAATCAAAGATCACCACATAGAATCTTCATCTACACCCAAGAATTTTGAAAGTATTGACAACCACTGAAAAAGGAAATTATGCGAACCATGCCAAAAGGACAAGCAAAGAAAAAATACGAAGTACTATTGTAAAATATGCGGTAAATATTTGTGCCTAGGACATGTCATAATTACCTGCAGCAACTGTTATGACCAAACCTCTTCCCAACAAAATGTAAATGTTGAAAATGAAGACAGCCCATAAATTTGTTATTTCTAAACTTAAATTCATAATTGATGATATATTCAAATGTGTTAACACCTTTAATATTAAGTTTCTAAAATTAAGTTTTCAAATTTTAATTGGTGTATGAGACATATGTTTGTTCATTACTTTCTGGGATATTTTATTGTTATTTTTGTATTTTAACATTAATAAACACGTTTGTTTAAAAGTTTATATCTATTTTCTCGACATTTAGCCAGACAGATAATATAAAAAATAGAAAAATTTGATGCTGTTTCAGTTTGCACCTGATATGTGCTAGGCGACAATTCACGTTATGAAATGTTACGCGTCTAATGGAAGGTTAAAATGGATTCTAAGTTAAAGGAATACTTCAGCGAATTTGTAAAACAAATGTCAACAATATTTGCAACGCAAACAAGTGAAATTGTTACGGTTTAAAATCACAATTATACCAGCTTCTGCGTCAAATACAGATTATGTATTTAATCAATTTGATGCGACAGCAGAAAATTTTACTTAATATAATGAGCGGTTGAAAAATTATCTAACTTTAGTCAATACTAGAATGAAGAGAAAAAATCTAAAATACTTTTAAATTGTATAGGCACTATCTAAACATTATAGTTTGGTAGCACCAAAATCGGTTAGTGAAATAAAATGAAATAAACTGTACGTTTATGTTCAAGGTCAAATTCTATTGTGTAAAGGCATAAATTGCTACCTACAATGTAAAAACAATCAGAATCAATTTCAGTCTAATTAAAGCAATATACAACTATATGAGAATTACATTGCAAAGATTGTGAAGCAGAAAATCCAGAATTATTGTTACGACCCCAGTTCATTCAAGGAATATCAAATGAACACATCAGAGAGTGATTATTACAAAGTGATGAAAAAATTTTTCTGCTCTTTTACAACTTGTGCTTTCGCTTGAAGCTTCAATATTAAATAGCAAAACACTATCTAAAAAAAAGAATGCATTGAAGTTCACCGCATGGACCATCATCAGTCTCTTCAGGAATCATACCAAAAGAAACAACAATGACAACAGAAATCGTCATCAATTCGAAAATAAAATAAATATAATCGACAGCATTCCAGTTTGCAAAAATGAATAGATTTTAAACAGCTTGGCACAGCAGGACTTTGTAAACGTTGTGGCAAGGATAATCACACTACAACAGAATGTAAAACCGATCGCAATAAATTAGACTGTGAAGGTGTTCAAAACACACACGTAGAAAAAGTGTGCATAACCACATTGCTCAGATATCATTAATCTGCCCAACTATGTTAAACTAAGTAACCTGCTTGATAAATAACATCCGTGTAAATTTTATATAACTGTAAAACTTGACGAAACACCGATCTACACAGAAGTAGATTCTGGAGAATGTTACCATTATCAATATAGAAATCACTAGACTTACACAAACAGCTTTTAAAATCTGAACAGATTTTCCGTTCATTTATTCATCATTAATTTAAGCCAATTGGAGAAGCAGTAATCACTACTACCTACAAGAATCGAAAGTATACTGGCAGAGTATACACTGTAAGAAACAATCAAACCATTATTAGGTGGAAATTTTATACATGGTTTAAATATCAGTCTACTTGATTGTGACTACTGAACCATATAAACATTATTAATCAGATAAAAAATAATGCAACAGATACAGAATCAATTGCTTTGGAAATAAAAATATTGAAGGAAAAGCTTGAGAATACTTTTAAACAGCAAATTGGTAAATTCCAAACATCATCTGTAATTTAGAACTTAAAAATGCAAGACCTGCTTTATCAAACACATGACTTCACTCAGAGAAAACGTAGAAAAATAGCTCGATGAGTTAATCACCTCATGCATTGACTCCAACTGAATTCAGCGATTGGGTTCACCTGCATTATTCAGTCCAAAGCCAGATGGAACTGTTCATATGCGCATTGATTATAAAGTAGGTGTTAAAGATAACCATTATCCTATACCGGAAATTTAGGAAGTAGTTCTCCATCAACTAAAGAATTCCAGTTATTTATGCACTATTGATTTGTACAAAGCCTACTATCATGTTCAAGTTTCAGAAAGCCATACAAACAGTAACAATGCATTGTGTAACATATCGTTTTAATCGTCTTGCATTTGGTATAAAATCAGCCCAACTGAGTTTTATAAAATTCTTGATCAATTTCTTCAAGGTCTTGATAGAATGGTGTCATATTTTGACAATATTGTGGTATATGGTACTACATTTGAGGAATTCTGTGAACACATAAATGTTTCGAACGTCTTGAAAAATTTGACCTACATGTATATGAAAATAAATGTTCATTCTTCAAACAAGAAATTGATTACCTGGGATACTATATTACCAGAAATGCTATCAGAAAATCACCAGAAAAAACCAAAGGTATTCTCAAACCTTTGGCTCCAAGAAATAAAAAAGCTTGAACAGTTCTTAGGATTAATAGCACATTATTTTAAATTCATCAGAGGTGAAGCACAATTACTCATCCATTAAGAGAAATAAAAAAGGAAAATACAAGAACTATATATATATATATAGTGTGTGTGTGTATCCCTCTGTTCTGATTTTTTGCTTTCATGTAGTAAAAGAAAGAGACAGTGATATTGTATTAAAACGCCACTTTCTGGAATAGTAACGCGTTCGTGTAATAAAAGAAAGAGACAGGGTTATTGTATTAAAAAAATAATTGTACAGGTGAAGCCATGGGCAACTTCTAGTTTGGTATATATTACTGCAAGTATGCATATTTAATATAAGGTTATTACAAAAATGTTAGTGTGTTATCGGCTGTGAGGAATATATTTAATATAAATAAAGTACTTTTTATTAGTTTTCATATCATAATTTTGCTTGGTTGTATTTCTTCTTCTTCTTTGCCTATATTACATTATTGTATTGATGTAGGCCCCTCTTAAAAATTTTCATCTTCTATCTTGTGTTTTCTGAAGCCACTGAGTTCCCGCTGTATTGACAATATCGTCCGTCCATCTCCTTTTTAGTCTTCCTTGGCTTCGTTTTCTGTCATATGGTCTCCATACAACCAGCTCGTTTGTCCATCTCCTATCACATTTTCTAACTATATGCCCGTGTCCATTTATTTTTTGCTATTCTTTCACTGATATCTTTGAACATTGTTACCCATTGATTTTTCTGATTTTATCCTAGTAGTGCACGTTCTATTTTCTTTCACTCTTCCTTATTTTACTTGTTTTGTTAATGCCCATGTTTCTGCACCACACGTCATTACAGGTATTACACACTGGTTAAATAGTTTTGCTCTGTTTTCTTTACTAATTTTATTTTTGATCATCCTCTTTATTCTATGTGGGCGTATTCATCTACCTTTTCCACATTGCCTTTTTGTACTTTTATTTTATACATTGGTGGTTGTTGTCGGTTTTGATCGTATTTCATATACTTAGTTTTTTGTGTATTGATTTTTAATTTCGCAAATTTTTCTTATAATATATTTAACTACGAATTTACAATCAACTGGTTTTCCCACTATGTTAAGTGTACAAGGAGTTTACTTTTTGAGGACATCTATTTCTTACATTCGTAACTGTAATTCGGTCTTTTCCAATTTCATGCCATTAACAGAGTTAAAATAATGCATTAAATTCGGATTACTTTGGTTCTTGCGAATATCAAGACTTCCAAGTAAGCACAATTATCACCCTACTATATATTTACCATTGCTTAATATCTGTTACGTAATTGTATCGAGCGCATTATTATATAATTTTAATAAAATAAACTAAAAACTGCGATAATAATGTCATTTAACTAAAATCATCTAATTTATTCAACTCTATATAAATAAAAACTTTTTATATTTGAAAACACATAAAACTACAGCTTTTAACTATTCCACAGAAAGGGATTTATTTTACATTACTATATTTTTGAATACTTTGTTGTAGATATAATGTTGATATATAAATATGCATGTAAATTTATTACTTGTATTTAATTTATGTATAATGATTTTTTTTTATTTATATTTGTTTCTTAGTGTTTATTGTCGTCACTATAACAGAAATAATATTGGATAAACCTCGTATGCCACTATTCAAAGGGCAATTCCAAGAGTCCTGGTTTAAACATGGGAATCTCCTTCATAAAGACTGTCTCTGTGTTTGTCAGACTAAGAATGGTCATAACTGTACATCTGGTAATCTTGCCAAGTTAGGGATCATCAGAAGTGGTATTTGTGAGGTATGTAATATTTAAGATAGCATCGAACATCAGATCTGGTTGCCCCAAATACAAAAATAGAGATACCTTTCTGTCTGAACTTCTATTGATAAGGAATACGCTGCCAATACAACTTGAAAAGCTTATTGTGAATTTGGATTCACGTAGATTATATAATTGTATTAATGCGAATAATATAAGTTTATAGTACGAACAGTCCACTTAAACTGGGCAAAAAAAACTAGATTTCATCGTGTACTTCGCTCATAGTTTTTTAGCAAGAGTATAACAAAATTTTATTTCTGGATTTTAACAGGTTAGTTAATTTCAAAGTATATCGACGAGAGGATCCAAATTTATTACGTTTGATACAAGAAATATTATAAGGTATTGAGATACTCGAAGCTGGCGTGAACAGCGATATAATTCAAACCTAGTTAATGGAAAACTGAAACCAAAGATTAGATGCGATTAAACCGAATACTCACTGGAAATGGATGTAGTGATACATTAATGCAATAACATTTTAAAATATGACGCTGCTTTTCACTGTGGGCTTCAACGTTAAATCATTTAAACATATTTGCTATTGTCCAAGCAGAGCTTTTAATAGTCGGCGACTATCTTCATGGTAAAATGTATCTTATAAATGGTATACATAATTTACAAGTAGCCATTACCTACAAGGGTATACTCGATTTCATAATTACAGATTTTAGTATTAATTGTAATGTCAGCTTTGCATCCGGGATACATGTTCTTAGCTGATTATTACGATGTTGATTATATTTCTGAGAGATTATAATTGCTAGTAGTGCACTTATACACATCACAAGTTTGTCACTCATGAGATACGAGTGCGTGATACGCGTGTATCCAATATATATTCTGTTGATAGCTGTTTCAAGCCTAGGTGAACAGATTTTATCAATTTTTATAGACCAAACTACCGAGTATCCTTAGTCGAACCTGCAAGGACTGATTCCACTAGTTTAGAATTTTTGCTATTGGGTCTATTTTCGGACATCTCCGTCTCTTTCTCTTCCACTTTTGCATATGCTACATGAATGAAAATTAATTGTAACGCCATTAAGAGGTTATATGTATACCTGCCGTCGAAAACTTTTTATATATTTAAAACCGTTATCGTTAAGTCTAGTTTTCATAAAAGTAAAATTGGAGAAGTTAGATTCAAATTAACTATAGTTAAAGCTTCTTCAATAATAACATCAGAAGTATGTAGAAAAACATTAATTAATTTATGGACGAATGAGTACATTATGAACCAGAAAATAGATTTTTCATCAGGTCATGTTTTTTTTTTTTTTTTTTTTTTCTCTTTAAATATACACGGAAAAATTGTTATATAAAACATGTTAGATGAACTATTCCGCTTAGATTCAGTATATGTCGGCCGTGTACTCGTTACGTTATCCTTCTGTTAATGGTATCGAAATAATAAGTAAATAATTTTACCTGAGCTGATAAGAAGTTGTTATACCAGTAACAGCGGGGTATGTGCACTGTTCAGTTTTAAAATCAGCATGTAAAAATCGCTCTCCTTGTAGATGTTCTTACATTAGAGTAGAAAACCCCACCGCACAAGTGCGAGGACTTGCACAATTAGTTAACAAATCGTTTAAACAAGGATAGGATGTTATGTAAAATTTAGTTGGTTTTTTTCTGTTTCGATCTTATTAATAATTGTGTTTGTTGGAATCAGATAGCGAATATATAAGTTGGAGAAGAATTCGATGATAATAGGTGTCAAAAATGGCGTAAGATAAGATTACCCATATTAATCAAGGAAAAATAACTATAAATTCGAAATAAACGGGTGTTCAATAGAGTGTGTTGGTATAGGAAATAGAAAATGGATATGAACACAAAATAGTAACAGGGGCGACGTTCATAGATTTAAGCGCAGCATACGACACAGTAAATCATAGAATATTAACAAAAAAAATTTATGAGCTTACTGCCGTACAAATTAACCAAAATCATTAGCACATTATTGAGGAATCGGAGATTATATGTAACGCTACAAAACAAAAAGAGCAGATGGAGGAAACAGAACAACGGTTTACCACAAGGAAGCGTGCTTGCACCAATGTTGTTTAACATATATACTAATGATCAACTAATTGGAAGTTCAACAAAACACTTCATATATGCTGATGATTTAACTATTATAACTCAAGAGAAAACGTTTTGCGAGGTAGAAAATAATTTGAATGGAATACTGGAGACTATGGAAAAATACTATGCTAGCAATTACCTCAAACCGAATCCTAATAAAACCCAAGTATCGGCGTTTCATTTGAGAAATAAGGATGCAAAGCGTAAATTAAATGTTAAATGGCAAGGGATATCGCTGGAACATTGTGACAACCCAAAGTACTTAGGCGTTAAGTTGGATCGAGCCTTAACATTTAAAGAACACTGCGAAGATACCAAAAGAAAAATTGGCACAAGGAACGGTTTACTCCGAAAATTGATTGGCTCCACCTGGGGTGCAGATCCAAATGCATTAAGAACATCAGCTTTAGCTCTGTGTTATTCCGCAGGTGAATATGCTAGTGCAGTATGGCGGAATTCAGTACACGTAAAAAGAATTGATGTAGCACTACATGAAACCGATCGTATAGTTACAGGATGTTTGAAGCCGACACCGATCGATAAAGTAGAAATATCCGGCATAGCACCACCAGGTATAAGACGGGAAGTGATGGCTGGAAAGGAAAAAACAAAACAAGAACAAGATATAAGACATCCATTGAATGCAAAAGAAGCAGCAATAAGTCGACTAAAGTCAAGAGTTTTCTTAAAACAGCAAATGCTCTGATACAAACGTCGGAAATCACTAGGTTGGCGCTATGGAAAGGAAGGCTGAAAGAAAAACGATTAAAATTATGGGAACAACCGAACGAACATCTACCTCCCGGTAATAAATTGCCGTGGTCAACATGGAAAACTCTAAATAGAATAAGAACTATGACAGGTAGAACAGCAAAGAACATGAAACAGTGGAAAATTACAGATAATGACAGATGTGATTGTGGCATGGTACAAGATTCGGAGCACCTATTAACTTGCTCATTGCTGCCGGTGCGATGCGGGATGGAAGATATGACAAGAATAGACGGAATCTCGGACGACGCAGTTCAAATAGTGAAATATTGGGAAAAAAAAGGAATATAAATGACCGACACGATAAGAAGAAGAAGAATAGAGTGTGTAAGCTATGCGGATGATAGAGTGGCAGGATCAACTAAAGAAATGCAGATGATGCTAAATCGGCTAAACAGAGAAATATGACGGGAAAATAAACGTTAGGAACACAAATACCTTAAAATTCATGAAAACGATTGACAACATAGATCTCAAGTTAAAAATCGGAAAAGAAATGGTGGAAACTGTACAAAAATTTCAATATTTAGGCGTATTACTGACAAGTGATGGTCGAAATATAAAAGAAATTAGAACCCGTATCGAAATAACCGAACGAGCGTTCAGAAATTTAGAAACCGTGCTGAAAGACAATAAACTAAAAATTAATATAAAAATGTGTTACATGTCCGTCCTGAAAGACGCTGCTGAAACGTGGACACTAAACAAAAAGATTAAACGCGTTTGAAATGGGGACGCTTACAAGAATATGACGGATATCAAAAGTAACGAATTCGGAGGTATTATAACGGTGGAGCGGTATGGAAAAAATGAACGTCGTCCAAGACATCGAGAGAAGGAATACTGGCAAAGAAAATGCGAGGAAGGAAAAGACCCGAAATGATTAGCTTTAAGAACAAGAAAATTGACGAAATAATGAAATCAGCCAGGGAACGAGAAATATAAAATATGTTGATGTATTCCATCTTCTGACAAGAAGAAGCTACTAAATGAAAAGGGATATTATAATTTTTATTTCGTCGACGAATGTAAAATAAACTTTTATATTAATGTTTAAGCGCGTAAAAAATTATTTTTATATTTATACGTATAATTTTACAATGTTTTTCAATTTATACTTAATGAAAACAGTAAAATAAAATTGTAGTACACGATTTTTTTTTTATATACAAACATTAATTCGTTATTAATATTTGTTACGTAGCTGCATTATAGCGATAAGAGATAATAGAGAAAGTAACATTATTGCACGGCATTGTTACTTGAGTTAACTGTGACAATTAACCCAGTAATATATAGTACAAGGATGACAAAAATAATAGGTTTTTCCATCACCTATTAGCAAACGGTCACCTGGAACATTGTCACGTATTCCTCAAAAGTAACGATTTAGCATTACATTAAATATCGTAATTTTTTTTTATTTAAATTTAAATAAAAAGAAAATTGAAATTATTTATCGATTTATTCATCGTCGGCATTTAGGTCCGTATTTGAGTTTATTTTTATATTTTTTCGGATTTATACCGTACGCTTTAAGACGTTCGTCCGAAATGTTGTCCGTATTCTCATTAAAATCGTTTTTAATAAATCGTTTTCTATTATCACCAACGGCAGATGTATCGTGATCGCGTTTAAACTTTTTCCCGTTGTTATCATTAGCCTCGTTCGGATGAGATCGTTTTGTACCATTAACCTTCCGATGTTGCTGCATTTGTTTACTTTCAACGTTACTTGATTTTGTAGCGTCAGTTTTCTCTTCAGTTTGCCTATAATTATATAACAATATAAAAAAAATTATATTATTTATAATATTTGATAATAATTACCTATTTTACCTTTACCGCGTACTGTATGATTTTTGGAAGGATAGTCATCATCAGACTGCGATTACATCATCGGATACCTACTACATAAATTCATTCTTCTTATCGTTCATAACGCAATTTTATATCTTTCCTCACGAACACTATATCGATCAGTGTGATGATCTTGCTATCGATTCTATCAGTCCACAGATAGATCAGTTTTTATCCCCGGCCATTGAAATAAATGTTTTTGGTCTTATTCTTGTCCACATTGACACGCGCTACCGTTTCGAGAAACCTCATTTGAGCTGGTTTCTCCTAGTATTGCTACATCCAGTTCGTGATTCAACGTTTTCCATTAACCTCAGTTTAACAGTTTAATGTCTGTTGAATTTTTATATCGTCTGGTGGTTCTATAAATTGAACTAAAACCGCTTATCCTTATCATTTCACCATATCTTCATCGGATGTCTTTCGTACTCCGCGAAAAAACAGTTTCTTAATAAGCTTTTTCTTTCACTTCTTAAAGACAACTTTTCTTCGCTCAATTGAATTTTTTTTTCAAAATTGAAACTCGCTAATTTAAACTATTTCCGTGTCTCCAGCCACAGTCACTGTACATGGCGCGGAAATCTAATTTAACTGTAATAATTAATACACGCTTAAACGGTTACGAAAAACTTTCTTCCTTACACTAAAATTTCTTACTTTTTATACTACTCCTTTATTTAGTTTTATATAACGGATTTTTTCGCCCCTGAAAATTATTGATCTCGAACCGTAAATTTTATATCTACACATTATCACGTACACGTTGTTTGGTTTACATAACTCACACTTCTGCAGCTTCAGAGCGATCTAAAGCTTTCCTTAATAAGGGGAAAAATTCGCGAAACGACAAATTTTTTCGTTAAAAATTCATCGCACAAACTATTTCGAAAGGTTAGCTTATTAAATTGGAACGATTTAATATGGCTTAGAAAGCTTTTAATAGAGAAAACGTAATGGTCGATGATTTTTAAAGCAAATCGAAATTACAGCAATTATCTCATTTAGGCGGATAAGCGTGTTTTCCCAAAATTTGACACTTTCCAATCGTTGTATCTCGGGAATGATTAGCCGATCTTTCGTACATTAAATTCGTTTTGAGTTGTACTTTCACACCCTGTATACAAATTAATTCTGTCTCGGTGTGAGTAACAATTATAATAAATCTTAGTCTGAATTATTGAAGGTAATGATGACGGTTATCAGTGATTCAGAAATATTCCCACTTATGAAAGTTGAACTTGATTAAAAATGCCGCCATACTTAAAATTACCTAAGCAGAAACCCCTAGTTATACACACACACACACACACATATATATATATATAAAATATATGAAAATTTAATGTTTCTCCAAATGTTGAATGTTAAGTAATGACTAAGAAAATATCGATGCAAACATGAAAAATGTTAGATTTTTTCGACTGTTTATACATGCAAATTAACACAAACTACAATCCAGTTGCAAAATTCGCAGACTAATTTTTTTAGCCAAAATTCATTAAATGTTTGGCGAGGTTAGATTAAGTTAAGCAAACAATCAACAGATTAATGTTTTTAGTAAATATTGCATAGAAATATGGTCCTGGTTGCGGAAAGCCTATTGAAAATTAAAAAGATCTATGTTCGACATCCACCTCAATCAGCCGGCCTCGAAAAAAAAAAACGAATTAAAGTTAAAAATACTAAATTTCGAACTATCGGGCTAGTAGCAATTAGATAAACATATAATATATATTACATTTAACGGTTAAAGATACAGTACGATTAGAAGATAAACTGGGAGGAAAACCGTTATAAATTTTGATTACATTTCAAGAAATTGCCGCACAACTAGATCTTCAACGCTTTACATTCGAAGATACGAATTAAAATGAGCTAAATTACGAAGCGAAAAGTTCTAAATAAAACGAGTTGCTCGAAATTATTGAACTGGATCGAAGAAAGAAAATTACGTGGTCTAGAACATGTCGCGAAAGAATAACTCCGCACGTATCATTATGAAAGTAAAGAAAGATGCTGAAAAGCTAAACGTTCGTGTGTGTCAAGAAAAAAAAACAATACGTTGAACAGTGGATGAACAAGAAGAGGAAATAAAAAAAGAAAAAGAATTTTTACGACACAGACTATTCTGACGGATGTCGTGAAACGTGTAACATAACTGAAATGGATCTGCTAGGCGAATCATGTGTCAAAAAGAACGGATGATAGATGGACTAAAGTAATAACGTAATAGATATCGAAAGAAAGTTGTAGGATTCGTGTCGTACATTTGGTGGCAGGATAATGTACAATGCGATCGATACAAATGCAAAAATATTGTTAGCTTACATTCAAAAGTAGATAGATATAAGCGCATCGTGATACATCGTCAATTCTTTAAGTTTATTCGATCGAGAGAAAAAAAGGAAATTATTATTCGCAAAATCGGTTACTCGTTATCGTCGATGTCCCCGTATTTGAGTTTATCTTTGTTTTTACGGATTTCGATACGCTTTAAGACGTTCATTCAACATGTTATCCGTATTCTTATCTGGATCGATTTGAACAAATATCGGATTTTTTATTATTAATAAATTAGCAAAAAATGTTAAAAAACAAAGAATAAAAAACTTACTCTTGAAACAAGCTGGGTAAAATTTTCTTTTTTAAATCTAAATTTCGCGATTTTTTAGCGTACGCTTTTACATCGAATTTTTCCGAATGCTCGTTACGTACGGTATCGATTTTATTCATCGAGCACCATTTATTCAATTCTTTATCGTCGGCCGCTAATATCTGATAATTAATAATTAGTAATTTCAATTTGAATTATTTTATTTATTTCCTTTAATTAAAATAATAATAATAATTATTATTATTATACTGCCATTACAAAAAGATACATAAAAATATCGGTAATTACAAATAATATTAATCACCATATGAAAATGTATTACATAGATCGCAAATAATTTATTAGCTTTGATTCGACGTTAAAAATAAATACCCGAATTATTATTCGCTATATTAATAATATTAAAATTAATAAATCGACTTCTCGAAGTCTACGATTTATTTAAAAGTTTCTCATTTATTCGAGATTTTATCTATTGTCGTTTCATTTGATATTGCGAAGGCGCATTTAATTATTGCGATCTCCAAGTGATAATCGACACATTAATTACTTATACATCGTGTTAAGTATTTCGGTTTTATTATAGATAATCAACTGAATATAATAAGCATATTTCAATACGTAAATGATAAGGTGAATAAATATTTTAAATCGCTCGATGGTAAATTATGGGGACTAAATATCGATTACTCACTTAATCCTAGTGAAATTATTCTATTGGAATAATTTCTTATATTTATCTCGGAATTATTTAAGAGTAGATATTAATAGTCAATACCGATAGCCATAAGCTAGTGTCACAGGCTACTCTACATTTATTATTTTCTTATATAAATGAATAAATTATATTTTGATTTATGAATTAGTTAAATAAATTCTAGTATATGAATTACTTAAAGGTTCCCAAGTAAAATACAATTAACACTCTTCTGATAAGTATTTCGTTGTTGAAATCTAGGATTTTTGGTAAAGTCTCGCATTTATTCAATATATATATATATATATAAATATATATATACATATATATAATTACTTTCATAATCCTTTCGGTTTCGATAATTCTAACCAGTGAAACAAAATAATACTTTACGTACAATTCTGCATTTTACATTATTACAGATAAACGTATTTTTTAATTTAAAAATTTACAATTATCAGCTCCCACCGCAACTTTAAAAATTGTTCTTATTATAATCTTTTAAAACTACGAATCAATATTAATTGTTTTATTATTCCTGTTTTTTTTTTTAATTTTTTAGAATTTAACTTTGTATATTTAAAAAAAAAATCGTCACGGCGCAATTACCTCTTCGACGGATAAGCCGAAATTATTGGGCACGACTTTTCTATACTTAAATCGACAGGGAATTTCGCCGGCTATAACATCTTCGAAATCCATACCGTAGTATTCGTCTACGTACTGTTGAAAAGTTTTATCGATCGGATCGAAAACCGGTTTATCTTTTCTTACCGCTTCCATCAATTTCGATTTTTTATGACCTTTTTTCTTACGGGACGATTTAGCATGTTTTTTAAATTTAGATTCTCTACACGCAGCCGTATCACCAATATCGTCTTCGTAATCCACCTATTAATCGAGAATCATTCGGAAATTATATTCGAACTTACCTATTTTAAAACACTCCTATATATATTTATCATTTTAAGTTGCTTCGATTTTTTTTTAAACAAGAGTAGTACACGGAAGAAAGGTTCGCATTCCGTTTTGATAGTGTAAATATATATATATATATATATATATATATATCTATATATATATATATATATATATATATATATATACTTGTATTTAAATTATATAGGTGATAATGACAAAAAATTAAAAAAAAATATCGAACACGTAAATAATTTTTTACAATACGAATTTAAAATAAAATGCTTTTAATCATTATTTATGTAATGGATACTTTCTAAAATTTCAAAGAGAACGAAATAAATTAAATAAATTGATTGAGATTAATAATACGGATGTAGAGATTCGTTTTTAAAGAGCAATTAAAAGTTACGAGTAAAAAAAGAACTTTTCGGCAATTACGTCATTTTCATAAATGATTAATAATAACGAAATAATTTATCAGAAATCTATTAATTCTAAACTAGTAATAATAAGGATACTTGTTAACAGATAGTATGGAAATAATCTCGAGGAGTAAATATATTTATAAGTCGATCTTTAAAACTAATTCGCGGCCAAATGTAATTTACTAAACACGGCAATAACATTCGGAGATAAATTATTTAACAATTATTCGAGATAGATTACGCGTAAAAATGAAGTTTTTACATTTTTTTTTAGATGGTATAATTACAGAAAAGTTTCGCTTCTTCGCAGCGCTTTATAATTTAACATTATTATACCTTTAAAAAACTTATTGCGTTTTATCGATGGTAAGTATAAATAATTAATCAGTAAATACTTTAATATAACGTAATTATTACAACATGGGCAATAGCGAAACGCCAAAAAAAGAAAAATATTAAAAATATAAAGCAAAAACGTAAAATCGAGAATAAAATAACCGCTAATTTATAAGCATTTTAGAATTTAAATTTTTATATCGCGTCGAAATCGTTAATTCCATCTGAATTAAACAAACCTTTTCAAAAATTAAGATTACTGGATTAGTTAACGCGATCAAATAAATACGAAAAAAATGATTTTATTTTTGTTGGATACCACTGCTGCGGTCAGGAGCACCCGAAAGTAATTATCACGTGTTATATGGAGTTGATCGCATGTATATTTATTGAAGGGCTGCTTGCACTCCAATTGGGTCATCGGATAAATCTTGTAGTGAATTTCAAGTAAATATATAAGATCGATATACGGAAGACATTCAAGAAATAGAGTGTTAAAAGTGTTTGGACGCAGCGAGTGCACAATGGTGGGTCTGTTTTATTTATAATGTAGCCACGAATCAACGCGGTGCGACTAACGCGGAGACGAGATAAAACTCTCTGTTCTTTTTTGCTGGGTAAAAAGTAAAGATCTGCAAGGAAAAGGATAAGAGCGGGATAGCTTAAAGCTGATAGAAGCGATTTTATCACATTCGAAAACAGTAGTTTAAGGAATAAGATTCGATAGTGGTTACCTCTTTAGCTGTTTTGTTCATCGATTAATTTGGTGAAAAGCCTGTGTGACTTTGGATCCATAATAATATTATATTAAGAATAGGATTACGGTAAAAAAGATTCCGAGATTTCAATAGCAAAATCATGTAATCTGGTGTACAGTTGAGACATATGAGAGAAGAGAGGGAATCAGTAGAACACTTTTATGCTTTTCAGTGAGGGCGACGGATATAGCGAGGTATATTGCGTATAGTTCAGCAAAAAATACCGAGTATTGATTTTTGTATGATTTAATCAAAATTTAACAAAAAATCCGACACTCGCTTAAATTAATTTGCCGCTGATATTTTTCGATAACGGCGAACATTATGTCGGTTAAGACTGACTTCTTTGTATTAAATTTTAAAAAATACTAATAATATGAAAAAAAAATCGACAGTTCGGATGAAAAAATCTTCAAAACGAAAATAATATTTTTTTTTTAAAACTTACGTTATTGTTCGTACTTTCAGAACCGTTTATCGATTTTTTCTTCTTTCGTTTATTATTTCGTGGTAATTGATCTTGCGTACCTGCCGATCAAAAAAATCTCTTGTTTAATTTACGCGATTCGTTTTGAAGTTTGAAGAAAATAATTCTTCATCGATCTTAAGAGGGCAAATGATCGAATTATTTCATTTTTTAAAGTCAAAAATTATACGTATTCAATTAGGATTAACAATAAAATACAAAATACATAATCGATCGACTCAATGTGTTTGATTTCCATTCAACATCGATAATAAAAAAATGCGAATTTTGGAAGCAAAAAAAACTAAACGAGTAGTGTACAAGGATGTATCGATCACGCTGTATTAGCAAAATACCTTGATCAATTAGAAAACCGTAAAAACGGAGTCGTGATTTAGTAGACGATTAATTATCGATTAACTTTTTACTTTATACGATAATCCTCGATTATCGATTTTCATAGAAATGTTACCATTTTCGTCCGGATAATTATGTTCATCCGAATCAGAAAACGCCGGTTTTACATCGTCTTGCATATCGTAAAATTCTTCATTAAATAATTCGCTCATCTTCTTGTCGTATTCGGTCGGATTAAAATCGCCATCGAAATCCTAAAATAGTAAACAGCGTTAATTAATAAAATTACAACACATCTTTTAAAAGTAAACTTAATTACAATACGTTTTGTGAACAACAACGATTACACAGTTCGTTTTAATTAACGTCGCAATTACACGACTGCTATCTTTCCCGACGTTTCAAATTATAAAATTCGTAACTTTTTAATCTGACAATCTTGAGAGATATTTACGTATATTAGTATTTAAACTTCATATTTAACATAATCATCATGACGCCATCCGTTGCTGAACATTGTGACTAGCCTACTGAGCGTTACAAAATGGTGCCAGCATTTAATACCCTTAATAATATGCAACACAAATGAACGCGCGTACACGATGTTATACAAAGTAGGATGTCAATACCCCTTCTCCATGATAATTCCAAATTGTATGACGATGAAAAAACTTTAATATGCCACCGCCACATTAATTAGTAACATAAAAAAAAACAACTTTAGAATTCTACGAAATGTTATTTTTTTTTAAATATCTAGCATTTGTGGTCGACCAATAGATAGTAGAATAAAAGGCATTAAACAGCCACTTGTAAACGGTTAATAATGTAAACTAGAACGAAGATGAAGACGGTTCGAATTACGAGTATAAATAAAGAAGGCCTAACATCAGCTAAGTGTGAGAGACTACGACAAATGTAGATGTAAATGCAAGATCAAGTATTCAAAACTATTTTCAATGTAAAGCTAATTGAAATCCAGCGTGAAATTATCGAAGACAGACATTTTATAGTCGACCAAATAGGCGATAATAATAATGACACAGACGTGATACACCTTTCAACGAAAAAAGTACTTAAAAAGAAATAAATTTAATTAATCAGATTAAAGATTTTCGTCTAGCTTCTGTAGACTTATCAAGTAGAGTTATTGCTATCCAATTCTCTGATGATTAGTTAATCTACTAGCTTAGCTGCGTATTTATTGGTTTCTTGTTTAATTACTTCTGCCACGATATTTTAAAGTCTTGATGTAACTTTCCGTTACTTACATACCATGGCACGTAAATGTTTTTAGTATATGGTTATGGAAACGTTGCACCAAATTGAGGTTTGTTTTTCAATTATAACCCTGTGCTTAATATTCATACCGCCGTACAAGAGCTAATACCTGTCTGTGAGATATTGGACAGAGCGAGCTTCGATTTCTTGCCTACGTATATCTGCTTGATTTTCGTATTAAAATTGTTTCTTTCGTTCGGACAGCCCTTTATTATACAAGTGTAAACTGAAATACCGTGTGTCATTTTTTATGTTTCAAATATTTTCTTCTTAATTACAATTAAGAAGTATACGCGCAAAATAAAATTATCGCTTTCATAATACACATATATTCGCATACACACGAGTAAATACCTGAAACCCTAGTTCGCTGTTTCCAGTGGCCTGTTTAATTTTTCCAATCTTTTCCAATAATTCTTGTTTCTTTAATTTCTTTTGTTGCTTCAATTCCACCATTTTTTGTTGCAATAATTTTTCCCTCTTCCGCTTGATCAATTCTCGTTTCTTTTTCCGTTTTTCATTTTTCTTCCTTAAGGAATCTTCGATAACACGAGGATATGATTTAACCTATCAATATGACATATAATATATATATATATAAAATGTAATCAACACGAATTTTAAAACAAGACAATTTAAAATAGAATCGAAATTACAATTTTAACTATGATTACGACTAAAGTATGCGTAATTGTTCAATTAAAAAATTAAGTAAATTATAAAATTTAACACTTCTGAGCAATTCAGAAAAAACGAATAATTCTTTTAGGATTATTTTTTATAAAATTACACAACCGACCTTTGGATATTACGAGTAAATACGTCTTGTATAAATTAAGTAAATAGTTGAAATATATATATATATAAGGTACTATCATAAAGCGTAGCTTTCGGATTTACAGATGATTTAGCATTAGTAATACAACACCGAGATTTGAAACAGACAAAAAAATGTTACAAAATGAAATAAATGAATTAAAAAAAAACGAGTACATGGTAAAGGATTAAAAATAAATACTGGTAAAATAGAATTAATGTAGATCAAAAGAATTCATAAGGTAGGCATAGAAGAACTGATAATTATAATACACAGTGAAAACTGTATACGTGGAAAAGAGATATGTAAATGTTCACAAGTTGAAATAGTAAATATGTGGTTATATAGGTGGATACTTTCAGAAATTAAGATACGTTGAAAAGAGAGAACGGAATATATAAAAAAGAAAAAAGAAAAACTTACAAATTCTTTATCCGGTTCTTCGAAACGAAAATTATATTTATGTTCGTATTCATCATGTTCATTTAACATACCCTCTTCTTCCGTGAATTCAAGTTCGGATTCGTTATCTTGATTGTTGTCGTTCTCTAAATATCTGTGAAAATTTAATATTTAATTATTTATATATTTTCGATGCTAACACAATCTGCAGCGACAAATCATTGCCTTTAGTGAATAATATAATAAACTATGCCTTCGAAAGTTATACATTCACTGAAATAATAATAATAATAATCATACCTTTTATTTAGTATATAATCTCTCAAAAATTGCTCGCCTTCCGCCAAATTCGGATCAGACCAATAATCGCGTAAATATTTCAAATCGTTTTCCATGTCTTTATCACCTAGTTCGTCTTTCTTCCCTTTCAACCACTCCACATAATCAGCTTCTTCTTTTTCCTACATCGATAAGCACGGATTGCACATTTAGTATATACTATGTAAAATAAAACATGCCTATCATTATATATATATATAAAATATGAATAAACTATAAATATAACTTCTTCAAATGATCTTAAAACAAAGATCAATATAAATCACTATTTACGTTGCAATAAAAAATGAAAAGAAAAAATATATTAATAGTTTAAAGGTAGTTTCTTACGTTGACAAAAGACGCAAGAGGTTAATTAAAAATAGGTTCTGGTATAATAATTATACATTATATAAACGTAATTAAATTATTAAACAGTTGCATATATAAAATTAATTGAGAACTGAATTAAATAAAAATTCATGAGTTAATAAGTAATTCATAATGATTAATATGTAACACTATTTACGTTACAACAATTAATCATATTAGTAATTGAAAGACAGTTTATTATATCAATAAAGAAAACCTAGTCAGGTTAATTCGAATTGAGATTGAGTAACTATATACTATAAAAACACAAATTATTAAAAAGTTGTATACATGAAATTAATTGGGAACTGAAGTTAATTAAAAATCTCCGATAAAAAAAAAATGCATTACGATTAAAGATAGTTATGAATAATTTTATTAATAACATATCTTGAAGCAAAAAAATTACCCAAAATCCAATGTTAACCTTTAAAATGACCCACCTGATATAGAATTATAGCTTTTTTCGAGTTCTATTATTTGTTGCTTTTTATCTATTATATAGATACATGTTGATCTGTTAGATAATGTCCGCTGTAAGGTTCCTGCCATAAAGTCCCATACGTTGTTTAATGTTATTTTCTGGTTGACGTGAAATATTTCAATTTAGAAAATATTTATATAAATACATCGAAAATTATCTATACTTCACCTAAGAAGCTAACTGAATAATAAACAATTGTATAGAATTTATAATTACGTGTGAAAATTTTATAATGTATGTTAAGTTTCCCAACTAGTTTTTAGTTCTTCTATGTCTTCCCTTTTTTTTTCTTGTGACTTTGATTATCAACTGAAGTAGATCGTATTTTCTATTTGTCAGAACATGACCTAGGTAGGCTAATTTGAGTTTCTTTACAGTAATTTCTGTAATAATGAGGGATTCTATATATTTTTCGTACATCATATCTTTAGCGCCATTCGATAGAGCCACATTTCGAAAGGCTTAACATAGATTCTTTTGTACAAAATCAGTATCCATTTTCCCATTTAAGCGTTCTACTAATAAATATGAATTTCATCTACAGTAATTGTTCAATTCTGGTTCTTATTTCATAATCGGGCTCTCATAAACTATTAACGAAATATTTGAATGCATTAGTTTGTTGTATGCTTTTATTAGTTTTTATTCATATTTTTTGAATTTTTATATCTTTACTAAGTACTAAAAATTCGGTTTTTTGTTTACAGTTTATTGCTATACTCATATTGTTTACACCCGAATTAACCGTGTCCACCATCTGTTGTAATTGGTGCTTCTTGCTTGCGATCAGTACTATATCGTCGGCATAACGTATGCTGCTGATGATATAACCATTCATATTTATGGCATCAATATTTTTGGATAACTCGTTTTAGAATATCTTTTCAGTGTACAGATTGAATAGTGGAGATAGCATGCAACCTGTCTGACTGCTTTCATGATATTTAACATTCTTCTTATTTATTCGACGATGATTATTAAGGTGGATGCCGTGTAAATACACCATTTCGAACTATTCGCTTTACCGCTGGAACTGAACTGCTACCGAATTTTTTTTTTGAGATCCGCTGTAATTACATCGAAATATATTTTCCTTGGTCTTCTAACCAGTTATTTATCCAAGACTTGAAACGTATGCATTATTGGTAACAGTGAGTTACTTTTAGTTCCAGAGGTCATGCTTATCAGCTTCAACGATTTTCACCGAGTTTATCTAGTATAAGTGAGACTCCCATTTAATTTTTAATCAGGCCGGATAAACGGATTCCAAACCCTCTAATATGTAAATTTCCATCTTTTGTTGTTCTTCAAAATTTTAAAAAGCATTATTACCCCAAATTTTAAAAGCTGCGAAAGATTTAACCCCCTTGTAAATATGGAAAGTCGAAAAACTTATCGTATTCCTGTAAATTGAATGTTAAAAACTAAAATAATGTTTGAACGGACAGCTAAATATAATTATACATAAAAATTAAAGATTAAAACTGTAAGTGAAAGCTAACACGAACCTTTTCCTGAGCAGTTTTCTTTCTAACTGTCAGAAAGCCGGCACATTTATCAGAATAAATATCATCATCACTTTCAAAATTATCATTATCACGTAATATTTTCTTAAAATTTTCTTTTATTCTTCGTTGCTCCTCCACGTATGTTGGCGATGAACTTCTCTTTTTTTTCAAAATATTTTCATCATCTGTAATAGAAATTTAATTAAATGAAGTAACGGAAACTTATAATTATATAATTTTACATTCAACACTGTTATAAGCATAATTTTTATACATTGTTATAAACATTTATACTCCTGTTTATCATAAGTTAATTGAATTATTATTTTAATATATCTCATTTATCTCATAGATAATTAAATAAATTCATCGTTTGGGAAGAAATTTTTAAAATTAATCGTATTAATTATATAATCGTAATTTATATCACCAGTGCTTAAAAGTATGGAAATTATAAATATCAATTTTATTACTCTATATATTCGATTAATAAAAAAGTATGTATTCTACAAAATATTTATCCACACTGTGCATTATATATTTTATAGAAATTTAAAATATTGTTTCAATAATTGAATAATTGAATTTCTAAAAATGTAAACATTTTTTTTTTAAATTTTAAGGTCAAATACTAAACCGTGCCCTACGTTATTATAATCGCAGTTAATTTCTTGTTTAATCTCTGAAAGAAAAATTTCAACGCACCATTTTAAAAAATATATATACAGAACAAAAAAATATTTGTGAGCAATGTAAATTAACAAATCTACATACTCAAAATTGTAGAAAATGTGTCTAAAAATATTTAAAAATATAATACAATCACATTACCAGTTTCTTCGTCAGTAAGAACGCCGCCTTTTTCGAGAATAATTTTGCGTTCATAATCTCTTAAATATAAACCGTCAGTATTATTATTCGAATTTTCTTTAACTGTATCAAAATCTGAAGGAATATCACCAAAAAAATTGACCTCTTTATTGTATATCTTCGGATCTTTCTTCTTCAAGCAACATAATGTTTTTAAGAAATCCTTTTCTGT
Source organism: Coronaproctus castanopsis (assembly GCA_032883995.1). Taxonomy (NCBI): domain Eukaryota; kingdom Metazoa; phylum Arthropoda; class Insecta; order Hemiptera; family Monophlebidae; genus Coronaproctus; species Coronaproctus castanopsis. Next base: position 86,071,857 of record CM065053.1, read on the forward strand.
TTCTTCAGTCCATTCCTAAAATCGAATGCGTTTACATTAATTTTGATTTTTCAAAAAATCACTATTCACCTTATTAACACATTCGTCCAATATTGTCATAATCCTAAACTACAATCATTGTATATTACCTGAGGATTTTCATCTTCTGATGACGACGATGAATCGGTGATCTCTAAAAATAAATAAACGTAATAAATATATATCAATTGATAAAATACAAGTGTAAATTAAATATTATTTTAGTAAAATAAATATTTTAAAATAATTTGTATGTATAAAATTATATAAATTCCGTAAAGGCAGTAATATTGAATATCTGGAAACAGATCATATAATTAATTAGCTGGACAAACTAAATTATCTATAAAACTTGTTTACAGCTTTACGAAACGAAGGATATCGGGAACGAATATGAAAAAAATGGGTTAAAAAATTTAAATTATACAATAAAGCAAAGACTAATAAATAAATACCACTGAAAGAATAGAAAATATCGAATTTATACACTAGATGCAAAGACCACAGAATAACCAAATTAAAAAATATTATTACAATAACTTTATTTAATCATGAACTAACAATCAACTGGTTGAGTCAGTTCTGCAGCGTGGGGAATACTGCTCAGCAGTGTTCCTCGACGTTGGAAAGGCATTTGATCGCGTCTGGCATGACGGTTTGCTATATAAAGTCCGCAAGATTTTTCCGATTGAAATTTATCATTTGTTGAGATCTTATTTAAGCGATAGATTTTTTCAGGTCAAAATAAACGACGTCCTGTCTAGTCAGCGTCAGACACTGGCGTCAGTACCTAAAGGTAGTCTCCTTGGACACTCCTGTACAATATATATACAACAGATATATCCACCACGATGTTTACCTTGCAGGCCACATTTGCTGATGACATTGCTATTCGTCAAGGTATATTCAATATAATTTTTTGTTTACTGAATCAATGGGCTCTCAAGTGGAGAATCATAATTAATGAACAAAAGTCATCACATGATACATTTAAAAACAAACGTGAAACATGTCCACCTGTTAATTACGATAATCATAGAATACTGCAACAACAAGCAGTAATATCTTGGACTAGCCCTTGACAGGCGCCTTACATGGAATCATCACGTAATTAACACCAGAAAAAATTGAGATCCTTACTGAAGCAGTTACACCCACTGATAGGAAGGCAGTCGAAACTAAGTCTTGAAAATAAAGTTTTACTTTACAACACAATTATAACTCCTGTCTGTATATATGGTTTACAAGTGTACAGAACAGCTTCTAAGACGCACATATGAGTAGCAATCATTTATCCTGAATTAACATTATTCATAAGAAATTAATTTTATGTATGCAGTGGAAGTGGTGTCCAGGAAAGTGCCTGCCTATTCACTAAACCGCAAAACATTTAATAAATTGTTTATTGGTGAGACTATATGATACTTTGCATCAAACATAAACAAAGATATTTAAGTAATATTTCATCAAAACAAAATTTAATAATTTATTATAATAACAAGAGCTAACTGAATGCCTAAATTAATAGTATTGATTTTTCTTGCTATATATCCCCATATGCCCAACAAATACACTTAAATATATTCTTCATTAAAAGTTTGAAATTATTTATTGATTGTAAACTATTTATACGAATATTTTTAATTATGAACAAATAATTGAGAGTCGACCCGGTTAAATCAAGTCCATTCTATGTGATATTACTGATGATTCAACTGTAAATAAACTTTACCTGCTTGTAATAAACATAAATTTTTATACTTTGTTTCAATTATATCTTAAAAGATCAATATACAATAAGTTATCAAAAATATATTTATGGTCATTAAAATTTAAATAATTTTATATATTTTCGAATGAAAGATATTGATTCAGTAACATAAAACACGTTTAAAAACGAAATAAAAATTATGAAACACTATTACAAAGAAATAATGATAATCGTTTGTAATCTATGATCCACAATATTTGATTTCTTTTAAAGTTTAAGGATTTCGATTATAAAGCATAAATAAACTTTATTACTTAGAAAAATATACACAGAGACGCTGTAATGTTTTGAATAAAAATTAAATTAAAAAGAATAAAGTAAAACTGCATTCAAAAACGCTGATCTATCTACTAATATACACCAATAACAGCTGTACCTAATTACCTTCATTACTACGTTCTGCAATTGAATTCATTTAAAATTCAAACAAAACACATGAAATTTAAAAATGTTCAAAGAAATTAAAATCATGTTTGTTATCAAATTATACATGTTCCGATTCCAGTGCAGACTTTTAACTCAACTTTATTAATTATCACAATTCAAAAATTCTTTTATGGAAATAAAATTATCAATGAAAGTTTTTTATAATTTATAATGATAACATAAATCTTATTATTTATAAATATTATGAGACAACGAAATAAATTTATATAAAAGAGAGTCTCTTGTTCAACCACATGGTCGTTACATATATAATAATAATAATTACTGTTCTATATTTCGTGTCTTAAATGTGGTTACACTATTACCATTTAACCGGTTAATTATATCACCTATTTACAAAAATTTTTAAAAAGAATAATATTAAAATACTTTCAGAATATTTATAAGATGAATTAGATATATACTTTTATAGTTTGCTTATATATATGATGTTTGGTATTAATCACCGGTATTTGTTTTCCAGCTTGTTGTGCAACGTTTGTTTTAAAAAATATTCTCCAAAGTATTTTATGAAAAATTTACAGCCTGTGCGTGGGTAAAAAATTAACCATTATAATTATATTTTAAAGATGAGAATGAAGTTTATAGTATTAAAAAAGTTATTATTATTCTATCAATATTTTGTACGAAAAAAATGTGAATTATTTATTTCTTAAATTTTTCAATAATTGTAGCATTTGTTTTAATTAATTTGAAGAATATGTGTTGATCATCTGTTGTAATATTAATATATTGTTCAACTTTTTTGTTTACCTAGCAGCATGTTAATTATTTTATTACAGGTTAAGATGTAGGGTATCCGTGATTGAAAAAACTGTATTCTGCTTACATAAAAAATATAACTGCAGCTTTACAGCTGATACTCTGCATCCACATAATTTAACATTGCTGCTAAATAATTTGGATTTCAACGTGAAGCATTGTAACAGAATTTATAGAAATGACATCAAGGAAATTTTGGACGATTTCAAGTTGAAAGGCATGGAAATGTGCAATTACGTTGACAATTTTATACTTTCGATTACTAGACTTAACAATGTAGTATATACGTTTTATATATAAATGCATTCAAATCTTTCATTAAATGATATTACATGATTAGTAGTGTGGGGTTAAGGAAATGAGTTGGTAATACATAAGCAGCGATGAATAGTTTACCTGAACCAATAATATTATTTTGAAGACTACTTTATAAAACGCTTTTCCTTTTTGGCATATATCGATTTATCAAAACAAAAAATATTTACTTTCAATATGAAGATTACATATGTGCATTAATAAAATACGTTTTAACACAAATTTTAAGTAAATTTTACAATATCTATTTTTGTTTATTTAAAAATTATAACATTAATTCGTTAACAGTGATATTTTCAACGCGTAATAATGTGTATCTTTATTTGCTGTATTTCAATAAATCGATTTGTAATTATAATACAAACAATAATGTAAATGGTGATAAATCAGATGATTAAAAGTTCGAACACGTAATTTGAATTTGTTACTTGAATGTACTTATTATATGTTTCAATGTGTTATTATACTATAATTAAAGTTTTTACTCTTTCCTTGTAGGTAATATGACTGGAATGGATGGAATTTTATTATTACAAAGTACTAGTGACCTCCTTTTAGATCAGTTACCTAGTGAAAAAGTCAAATTAATTTGGAAAATTTGGGATATCATAAAAAATAAAGGTAAAATGGATTTTAAAAAAATACCCCAACTTTATAATTGTCTTAATTTGTTTTAAAATTTATACACCTTATTAACTTTAACACTATTTTCGCCGTATTTAATTATTTATTTACAATTACATTAAAATAGTCAATTAGTCATACAAATAATTCCATTTTCTTGTGCGTGTATCATATATAATATTTATTTTGAAAAACTTAGTTTATCCACCTAATCATAATTCTAGACTAGGGCATGGTTAAGATACATTATTTCTAAATCTAATTTTTCAAATATCAATAATTAGATAAAATATAATTTTCAGTTGACTTAAATATTTTTGAAAATTGATTTTTCTTTTTAAACTTATTTTTTATACTCAATACTCTGCTTTGAAGTTTTGGATTCTAAAATTTTTATTTAGTTCAGTTCTTTTTTAGGCAGTCATCTAATGTATTCTTGAAATCTTGTCGTATTATATTCAATTGATTTAAAATCGTGCAACTGTATACCAAGTTTATCAGTTTTCCTAAAAAAAAAAATTAATCGCCCAATGTTATGACTATAATTTTGAACAATTCTTTTCCTGTGAATTCATTATGTTATCTTTTAATATTAAATATCGGGATTAGTTATCAAGAATACGTTGATAATATATAAATAAAAACTCCCATTTTTCATGACATCATTACACGTTTAACTATAGAATGTATGAAAAATGAATAACCCTATTTTTCAATACATCACGGAGAACATATTTGCAAAAGGAATAATTTCCGCGTGTATTTTATATTTTGAAAAATTTAATTTATTTATTAATTATTTATTAAAATGAAATGTAATCGTTTTTATTTCAGGAATAATTACTTTAGACCTGTATCATACATTATTGACTTCGTTATGTAAAAACAACGAATCAGTTAATGCTGAAGAGATATTAAATATGATGGAAAAAGATAAAATTTCGCCAACAGAATTAACGTACTCGTTACTACTGACGTGTTTATGCGAATGTAATCGCATGAACGACGCTATCAAATTAATAAATACCATGAAAAGCCGTGACGTACAGTTAAACGATATTAGTTTTGCCGCTTTAGTATACGGTTATGAAAAACTTGGGTGCGTATTTAAGTTTATGTTAATCGTAAAAACTAATATAAATGGGTTTATGTGAAATGACTACTCACGCAGTCCCTCAATTCGGTCAATTTCGAAGATATAGATGAACATTTAATAATATTATATAAAAAACGCTATTCAGTCTTAACGACATTTAGCGCACAAATTATTCTCATATTATAGTTTCACACTGAAATTTTTACAAATTGTGGTTATTAAAAAAACCAAACAAACCGGCATCAGAACCATGCTCGTACCGTCCTATTTCATTATTATGCTTTCCAAGTTGTATGAAGAATTAAGGACTAGTACAGAAAATCAAACATTATTTCCCATATCAATTATCGAAACTCTTACAATCGTACTTGGAAGAAAGATACTTTTGCGTTAAATATGGTGAAGAAGAATCTCAAATTTATCCAGTAAAATCAGGTGTACCTCAAGGGAGCGTACTAGGGCCGTTATTATATATAATTTATACGGCAGATATTCCCACTCCTGCAAATGTTGAAGTGGCAACGTTTGCTGATGATGTAGCTATTCTATGTGTAGATAGTTCTTCTGTGGACACATTATCAGTTTCCTCGTTATGTAATCAACGTTATTAGCAGCTATTTAGCAAACAGACTATTTTACAAGTTTAGATTGTGGAATGTAATGATTTTATTTATACTTGATTACTAAAAATAGTTGAAATCACTAAATTTATTTAATTATGCGAAGCTCAAGGATAAATTGAATAAGTAAAAAAACATTATAAAACAAATAGCAATAAGAAACAAATATAACCCCAATATAGTTGATCAAATATGGAATAAAACTAAAGTCAATATAAATATAGAAAAAGATAAAAAGAAGTATTTAGGTTCAATAAGTTATGTAGGCAGTCTCATACATATAAAATAATTAAAATATTTAACAAATACAACATCGATTTAGCAATAAGAAATAATAATACATTATTAAAATCAATAAATAATAACAAAATAGAAGATAAAAATATATTAAAAAATTCAGGAGTCTATAAATTAAATTGTAACCAATGTGAAAAAGAATACATAGGAGAAACAGGCAGACAATTCATAACAAGATTTAAAGAACATTTAAACTCATATACAAATAATGATAAAAAATCATTATTTGGAAAACATTGTATAGAATTAAAACACAAAATAAATAATATTAATCAAAATTATAAAATTTTACATACAGAAAAACATTTTAAAAAAAGAAAACTACTCGAAAAAATGGAAATAATAAAAGAAAGGGATAAAAATAATTTATTAAATTCAATGGTAAAGTTTGAGGAAGAATTAATTTTAAAAAGTATATTATAAAAATATTATTCCTAACTATTGATTTTTTAATTACATAAATATATATTTTCATTGTTCAAATACATATTTTTATAAAATAATTATTTTCTAGCTACTGTTCTGTAAATTTTATATTACTGATAATTGATGGTGTTGTTTACCACTGTCATTGTCAGATAGTTTTAAGTATTTATAATTCATTTTTGTGTAAAATTGTAAACTTAGTTTTAATTTAATATTTTATGATTTTATATAGTTAATTTTAATTGTATATAGCTTGACAATGGCGTAAATGCCGAAACATAATTAAATAAATTTAGTGATTTCAACTATTTTTAGTAATCAAGACTATTTTACGTTACCATCAATGATTCAAGGTCTACTATGAAAACGTGCTCAGCGGGGGTCCCCCGGGTAGTATTCTAGGTCCCTTTCTGTTTACTTTTTTTATCTGATTTCCCAAACCTACCTGATATTCAGACTGCTCTTTATGCAGACGATACAGCTCTTCTCTGTACTTCTTATATACCTAAAGCAATTACTAATAAATTATAGTCAGGAATAAACTGTGTCTTGCGTTATTATAAAAAATGGCAAATTGATATTAATTGTGATAAAACGGTGGTTATATTTTTCACCCGCAGGCGTCCCCCTGCTGAAGTTAAGTTCAACTCTACCATTGTGAGTTGGTCAAAACATGTTACCTGGGGGTAGTCTTGGATAACAGACTAAATTTTTCTGAACATGACAGTCATACTACTTTGAAAGCTAGCAGGAGTATATCTGCTATATATCCACTAATCAACGGAAAATCATTTCTTAATGTAAATAATAAATTAATCCTGTATAAAACACTTATACGTCCCATAATGACGTACTGTTGTCCAGCTTGGAGTTTTATTTCAAACACAAACTTTAACAAGTTACAAGTATTTCAAAATAGGTATCTCAGATGTGTGCTAAATGTCCCTAGATACCACAAAATCGTTGACACGCATAGTGAAACATGCCTTATATTAAGGACCATATCTTAAATTTAACGCGTAAGTTCTGCGATGACTAGTCCACGATAATAGTTTAATTTCTACCATCGGTAATTACGATTCCAGGTAACTCCAATTTATGTATAGTAAATATAAACATAGGAGGCTTAAACATAACCTGTTGTAACGTTTCGCGGCGCCTATTTTAGATATTAATATTCCTTCTTTATTTATTTAATGTCTAACGTGTTTTTTCCTTTGTTTTATTATTACTATCTTAACTTTTTATTTTTTGCTGTACAATTTTTTTTAATTATTTTTTGCTATCTTTATAAGTATAAGTATAATTACTTCTTTTATTTATTACGGGTCTTTGTATTATTTCTGATGTACTGCGAGCCATCCTGGGCGTTACGTAATTATTATTTAAAATTTTTGGTTTGTGACTACTCACTGTAAATTATGTTGAAATATATGTTGTTGTTATACAAACCTACAATCAGCAGTTGAAGAAATAGCAACATGGGTTAAAACATGGAAAATTAATATTAATGAGGATAAATCAGCTCGGGTAATATTTATTAACAGAAGAACTGCTTCAACAAAACCCATGACCATAATCTCTCAAAAAGAAGAAGTAAAATATCTTGGGATAAACTTAGATCAACGGCTAACATGGAGTAAACATATAATTAAAAAACGTAATGTTTTGGCTGTTAGGAAAAATATCAGAATTGTCGATCGAAAACAAGTTGTTATTATACAACCCGGTCTTGAAGCCAATTTGGCTATACGGTTGTCAACTATGGGTTTGCGCGAGAAAAAGCAATATTGCTATTCTACGGCGAATGCAGAACAAAATCCTCCGAAATATTGCTAGTGCTCCATGGTATGTAACTAATGTTACACTTCATGAAGAGCTTAATGTGAAGTCCATAAAAGAAGAAATCGCGATCGTTGCCAAAAAATATGTCAACCGTCTGAAAAAACACATTAATCACATGGCGATGTCCCTAATGGATAACTCGCTTGAATACCGTTGACTGGATAGTACGAAACCTCTGGACTTAATATAAACTAAGCGTATTAATATATACAGTTAAGTTTTAGCACCCATCACTGAATGGAATGCTATTCATGATATAGTATGCATATAAAATTACAAAACTTACTAAATAGCATTAGCTAGGTGTAAGTTAACGATAGCAATAAAAAAAAATCTACTCTTAGTTTTACTGCATTATCATGATTTTAGTGTAAAGACTTTAACATTGCTAACGTTGTTTGAACAATCTGGAGATAGTTCACAGGTGAAATATTAAAAAATAAAAAAATAAAAGTAGAATATGGGTACATTTATTCGATATTTTTATTTTAACATTCCAATAATAGTAACAATCAAATTTACATACTTATTATCCGTTTTTATTTTACAGAAAATCTGTAACAACATGTATGTTTCAATTATATACGAACGAGATCCACCTTTTGTTGAATATTTTATTTAGAAAAAAGATAATTTTTACATATGTATGAAAACTTTAGACGACTTTATACTTCCCGCGTGTATTGATTATTTTATTTCTTAGTTATCTATATAACCGATGTAATAGTTCGTATAACACTTTCACATTATTGCGTTAAATAGGGATATAAAAAAATCTGCCGAAGTATTGGAAACGATGGAAATAAAAAAAATTTCACCTACCTCGAAGGTTTATTGCAATTTATTGCGAGGCGTTGCTGAAACTTCTAATCCGGATCGATTCGGCAAAATTTGGTACCAGATGACATCACACGGTGTAAAGTTATCGGAAAGGGAAAAACTTTCTATCCTTCTTAGTTTAAGTAAAGGAAAATTACATTCCTTGATTCCGAATGTAAGTTCTAATCGCATTTGTCATAATATATAATTGAGAAGAAAGATACATTTTTCACTTTAGTCCATTTTAGTGATTTTTTCAAATAGTTATTAAATATTGTACATTATAAAAGTGATACAGTCATTATGTTTTTGATAAGCAGTTACTTTTTCAGCGTTGTAAATGAAAACAAAATAAAATGGAAATTGTAATGTAATATATATTGTTCAAAACGTTATTGATTTTTTTTTTTTTAGAAATAAATTATGGTTATATCGTTATTTCCCAAATTTAACGATAGATTTCAAGATTCTCGGATTCGGTTCATAAAAATTTTCATCTTTCGGTTAAGTTGTAATTAAATCCGTCGTTTGGTTAAATATATATTTTTAGCCCTTCTCGTTCTTTATGCGCATATTTTTCAAATGAACAGATGTGACATTGGTCTAATCTTTTTTATTCTTGATCCAGTATGTGGCGCTTTTCTGCACATTTTATCAATTTTTACTTGATTTATAGGGTGTTGGAGTTTGTTCAAAATAATTTATTTCCTTCTCTGAATACATATTTTCAGCATTCTCTTTCACTTCGATATTTCTAAGACTTTCTGGTTTGATGTTTTAGAAGTCCATGAGATCTTGAGCATTCTTGTATGTAGCTACATTTCGGTTGCTTTAATTCATTCAACTCGTTTATTGAGTGTGGTTGCTTCTATACCGTACAGAAATATATGGTAGATGTAACGCTGAATCAGTCGTTTTCGTATGCTTATAGTCAAAGATCTCTCACATAGTAGGTTCTTCACGTTGTCTAATAATGCTTTTTAATTTCGGTATCTTAATCTAGCTTCTCTGATTATTGAGTAGTCATGATATTTAAAGTTATATACTGTTACCACCGTCCATTGTTAATTAATCTGGTCAAATTTCTGCTTCCTAACCATCATCAATTTTGTCTTTTTCACGTTAGTACATAAGTACTTGCCCGACTGAGTTTAGTCTATTCAGCAAGTATCGGAACCCGTGCAGGTTATCCGTTAGAATAACAGGTACCGAATATTATTAATTATTCTCCCACTACTCTTATTTCCATATATCGAATTGTAAATTGCTTTTTTTTTAATAAAAAAAAATTTTCTCCGCATGCGAATTAAATAACAGGAGAGAAAGTATACACACTTTACACCAAACTTTATATTTATGTGAGTTTCTGAAGTCAGTTCAGTTTCTTGGTTTCGGTGTAAGTTCTTGTTTTTATCTGGATCAAATACAATATTTTCGAAACAACCGTGTACAAAAAGAATAATAAAAGTAAAACGATATATTAATAAACCCGAGTTTTCGTTTCAAGCAACATGCTATGTCCATCATCAGAGTTATAGTAAAAGATAATTTTTATAATTTTGTTTTTTAACTGATGGATAATAAAATATAACCTTGCATTGTGAAAAAACTAAAAACAAAATCCAAAGTAGAAATGGAGTAATACGGAAGCTGGTTGGATTTTCATGGCGCATCAAACCAGAAGTTTCCGTACATCGGCGATGGGCTTTGTATTTTTCGGCGGCAGAATATGCATGCTCCTTATGGACACAGTTGACACATGCTAAGAAGGTTGATGTAGCCCTAAGTGAAACAGTACGCATTATAAGAGGCTGCCTCAGGCCAACAAAAGTGGACAACTTACATTTACTGGGTGGTATTGCACCTCCAGATATAAGAAGGAAATTTGCTGCAGATACAGAGACGACGAAGCAAGTTCCAGACCCTCGATATCCCCTTCACGGACAATGTGCGACAACTCTATAGTTGAAATCTACGAAAAACTTCACTTCGACCAGCGGTATAAAATACTACAGCAGCGCAAGAGCGAGTTTGAAAATGGCAAAGCATGGTGCATTTGAGCAGTAAAGGAAAAACTAGCGCAAAGTTTCAATGAATATTGACGGACATGGAGAACATTAGACCGAATTCGATCGGGGACAAAGGAGAATTTAGTAAAGTCTGACCGAAGATGAACGATGCGCGTGTTACGAGATATAAAGCATGGTGCATCTACTTCAATGAGAATTGACTGGCGTGCACAATGAATAATGTTATTGACGCGGACGAAGGTGCTTTAAAACTGGCGGAGTTCTGGTTCCAGATTAATATAAATTAATTTAAGCTCCTTGTGTTATAATTGGTTTGGACGCGAATAAAAAAGCTTATCAGTCGTAATAAAGATGAAATTGCATTTTAAAATTCGTGGACAAAACTAAAGAAATTTTTAACACACAATTTATATTAATTTGTAAAATCGTTTTATTGGAACCCTATCAATAATATTTATTAATTTTTTTTTTTTTTTATTCAAGCTGTTAAGTGTTTCTGTTTCTAATTTTGAAGGTGCTTGGAACAATTAAAGGACAATATAATCTTACCGTAATGGCGAATTTTTGCGTAGAATTATCATATCTTGGAATGTACAAATCCGTTTTTACAATTTTAGAATGTTTTAACGAACAGTTTTACGCCACATACAATAAGAAATCTTATTTCGTTTACATCATCGAAGAATTATTAAACTCAAGAACGGTTGTAAGTCGTTTTAGTCATTTATATATTTCTTTCGAAGTGTACTCTAATTTTGTGTATTTCCGATGTAATAAAGAGTGTAGGTATTTTAAAATTAATCACATTTGTTTTAAATATTTTGTAAACACACATATATATATATATATATATATATATATATATATATATATATATCGTACAAAAATTTATGTAGTTTTTATAAAAGTGTAATTGTATTATCTAAAGCCAAAAATTAATTTACCCCTATTAAATAATTTTCTCTTTTAAAGTTGTGAACCTTGTATAATGGACGAAATAAATTATAATGTAAAATTTAACCGTTTATTTATTAATTATTGTAAAATTGTTTAAAATATATTACATCAATAATAAAATTATCGTTAGTACCTTGTGTTAGATTTAACCTTATTTTAATGAACAACATTTCTTGTTTTATTATTTATCTTATTATCATATTTGACAAATTTTTTAATCGAATATTGAAATCGCGGTACGTTTCGTACGACAGAAATGCCATTAATGAGCGTTAGTACAGCGGTGCAGATAGTTTTCGTTTAGAATATGATAAGATATCGACATAACTCCTTTATGTAGCTAGGTGTCGGATGTTTTTCATATTCAACGAAGTTGTTATTAAATCAAAGTTCTAGATTATTAAATACACCTCTACCGTATCCTATTCTTCTTCTTATTTCTTCATCGTCTTTTCCATTTTCTGTGATTAAACTCCCCAAGTATTTGTATTCATTTACCTATTCAATCTTTCCTCCATGTGCATATATTTCTACTAGAGTACTTTGCCGTGTTTTGCTATTCTCGTAACTTTGGTTCTTCTATGTTTATCTTCTCATTCCTAACTTCTGACTTGCTGCGCTGATATATGCATTATTTTTTTGCAGATTTCTTTTGGATCATATTATGTGTACCTCGTCATCAGCGTAGCTTATATGTGCTATTTTTGTTCCGTTAATATTGCAACCAAATAATATTCGTCGTTCGTGCCATTTCTTCAGCGTGTGCATTGAAGAGTCTCAGTGACGGTACAGAGCTTTGTCTTACTCCTTTCTCTATAAGCAATAATCTACGATTACTCCTGCCCGATCCGTAGAATTGCACCCTTCTAAATGCTCTTTTAAAATCGACAAAGCATGTATATAACTCTCTATTTACATCTATTGCTCTGTGGCTAATTATTTGTAGTAACGAATTCGCATCTCTGCGTTGAAAACATATTGCGTTTTACTAAGACATTTGATTATTTTATTTTCTATTCCCTTATTTATTATCGACAATAATAGTTTTAATACGTGATTTATTAAACTTAATGTTTTGTAATCGGTAACTTTTGTTATATTCGACTTTTTAGTATCGATATAAATTTAATCAGAATTTCTATTCGCAGCCGGTCAATGAAATCGTTCAATTCTGCAGTAAAGTAGGAAATGAAAATCTACGTTTATTAGAGACAATTGCTTACAATACATTATCTAATCAGTTAACTGAAGAATCGTATTTTGTATTCAAAGAAATGTTTTTAAAAGGGCTTCCTGTTAGGCCACACTACTTCTGGCCTATTATAATCACGGAGGCCAAAAAGTATGGAGAAAAAGGTAAATATGCACACACGACACACGCATATATATATATATATATATATATATATATATATATATATATATATCGGGGATGTAATGTGGAAATACGTGTATGTATTTACTAAAGTTTATACATAATAAGACTTACATCAACAGGGACATCATAACCATTGTGTTCAATCTAGCACGTTTTGAGTTTTTTTTTTCATAAGGCTCTCTTAACCTATCGTTAACACTTTGTAATCTGTGGAATCCAAAAAATTGGTCCGTGATGCGCGAAAAAACGATAATGAGTAACCAGAACGAAATGGGGCTGAATTAACGTATAGCCCATTAATATTATTCGCCCCCCCCGATTAACATATGCATGTCCCGTTTGGTTTTCAGTTTCCAACAGTACATATTGTAAATTACAATTATTATAAAACCGTTGTTGCATAATTTCGCTTAAGGGTTGCCAGGATTCGAGAAACCTCGAGCTCTTATTTTTCTATATCTACAAGCTTGCCGAAAATTTTTATGAAAACTGTTAAATTCACGAAAATGGATTAATTAAAATCATAGGAGACTATAATATGGGCGGCTTACGTAATATACGCGCTACAAACATCGCCGACTAAAATTTCGATTTTTAATATAATTTTAATCTATTATTTTATATATTTGTTTGTTTATATATTAAATAAATTAACCGTAATATATTTTTCAACATAATATGCTATTTGTATTTGTTTGTCTTTTTATTTTATTGTGACAGTTTTAGTTTTTTTTCTTCAAATTTTCCTGTATTATATCATCGTAGCTATGTTATTATTATATTGGCTACTAAAGGGTAATTCTGTGTACTTAGTATACAATGTGTTGTATTTTATGTTTATAATTTAATCTTTTTCTTCTAATGTTTATTTTCTTTTATTTTTTTTTTTTTAATAACAGGCGTATTAGCCGTATTAGAACATATGTTAAAAAAATTTTACATAGTCCCGGATTTCGAAACTTTATGTTTTTACGTTTATCCCAATATGAATTTGGATTCGCCGTCTTTAACAATTAGAAAATTACAAGATATCGGCTTTTCGGTAATATCCGTATTTACTGCTCTTTTAGGAGCGCTGCTGAACAATTCTAATTTACAGGCTGCTGTCGAAGCATGTAAGTGTACAATTATTATTTTAATTAAAATTGTCGTAATTTTGAATATTCTGATTTCTAATATTTTAAAACTAAAAACGCGGATTGTGGATTTTGTTTTTTCGTCAATAAGCGTATTAACGGATCCAAAATTGAAAATTACAATTTACAATTATAATAATAAGCAAAAATAAATTAATATAAAAATATATCGATTTTTCTAAATCATGTAGTGCGTCAAAACAAATAAAAGAAACACGGATCTTCGTTCGTTTAAAATATTAAATAATGTAATCGACAAAAATGTTGGGTAAATCAGTGGGACATTTGACGGACGGACAAATTTTTAGAGTGACCCCTCCAGCTATATAGAATATAAATCCGTCTCAAAAACTCAAAATATATTTTAGTACGAACAATTATTTTTCTAACGTTTCGACGGTTATGATTTCTATTTATTTTGAATCAAATCATATCATAGTTCTCTTTTCCTGGCTGCGTCTATTATTTCGTTCAGTTGCCGTTTCCCAAATTCTGTTGTTATCATTTCCATTCTTCTTCTTCCCACTGGCTGTTTTCCTTCAATCTTACCTTGCATTGCATTACAAGCAAAAAAATTCCTCCTTCCCTGATCTTGCGTCCCACATACTTCTTTTTGTTTCTCAATTTCACTTCTCTGAAGTATTTATGGTATCCTTCACATTCGCCGTAATGTCCACATTTCGAATGCATGTAGTCGTTTAATGCTTTCTGTATTTAATGTCCAAGTATCTGGTGCGTACTTTGCAACCGGCATTACGCAGCATTGTTTTACTCTGATTTTGGTTTCCGTTTTTAACTTTCCATCTATTAATACTGTCTGTAAATTAATAAACGATTGTTTCGCCATTGTAATACGCGACCTAATTTCCTTGATGTCTCGGCCGACTGTCGTGAACAGAGATACCTGATTTCTTTAACTGATTCGATTGTTTCATTTCATACCTTTAGTTTTACTTTTTTATTGGACGTTCTTGTGAATTTCATTATTTTTGTTCTTCCCAACGTTTATTTTCATACCCAAATTCCTTTCTTCCTTGTTCAGCTTATTTAACATAATCTGTATTTCACCGGTAGAACGCGAAATCAAAACTCTGCATACCTGATACATCCTATTGAGTTGTTCACAATTAATAAATCTCCAGAATAACTACTAACGATACTTGTTAATATTAGGACTTAACTGGTAAAATATATTGTTTGAGTCTTCAGTTCTGAAATTAATACTGTGTTAAAAAAAAATATTAAAACGGGTAACGTAGGTGTCCGGCGTACTTACTTATTAAAACGGGTTAATACTAATAAATAAATGTATTACTACATTATGTTAGGCTTAAGTCGTCTGTGTTTATATTTAGAATACATGAAACGAAGTTGCCTGGAATCGTAACTGGCAATTGTTGAGACGAGCTCGTTGTTTTAGTATGCGCATTTATTGAAAAAGTCAAACAACGGAATCTTTAATGTAGGACAAGTCAGTAGCTTCGTGCATGCTGTCAATTCTAGCGCAGCGAGGTGCATTGAGAATGCATCTGAGTTATCTATTTTAAATAACTTGTAATTTATTAACTAAATATTTTGATATCGACTCCGGGCAGAACAAGCGTAACAATGTACTGGACGGATTAACGTGTTATAGAGAATTATCTTGTTGTTCATGTCGAAGAAGGACTCGTGGTTAAGGAGAGGGTACAAGAAACAGAAGTCATTATTCGTCTTAATTGCGACGTTAGTTATTCAGTCTATTGTCGAGTATTAACAAAAAGATAACGAACATTATCACGTTACTTAATTGCATTTCCCTGCACAATAAGATTGTCAGATAGAGCTGGTCTTCTAAGTGAAGAATATAGCTTTGATTTTATTCAGGTTTATGCTAATTTGCAATTTATATTCCGAGCTGTAGTCTATTACGGATTGTGCGCAGAATGTGCGTCGTCAGCAAACAGTCCAACTTGTGTGTTGGATAGGTTTGGGAAATTTTATATTTTATTTATTATTAGAATAGTACTGAACGTTACAGAAAAAGGTCCGATCGTTTTTGGATTATATTGTTAACCGTTCCATTTTTAAATTTTAACGTAAAAATTATTCTACATCATTTTGAATTTGATCTTTTACAAAAACACGAAATATCGTTAAATCTAGTTTGAGTAAGCTTTTCGGAGGATATTTATAATCCTATCATTTGAAATATTAATGCTCGCCTTCGAAACCAGAAAAATCTGCACGGTGGGGTTTGCTTAAACGTGTACAATTATTACTGTGATTAAAATGTCGAATACTTTTTGGCCGAATAAGATGATTTCTTTAATACAGTGTTGTTGTTTTTTTGCGCTATAGATGCACTTCTTGGAATTTTTTTTATTATTTAAAACACATAACCGTGCGTATAATTAAACGATTAATTTATCGATGATTAATTACGTGACATTTTACTCGATTAATTCGGAACAGGTGAAAAAGTTCCGTGTAAAGTCTACTATTCTTACATCGAAAACATGTTACTAGAAGCATTTTTGAAAACTGGAGATGTAAAGTCCATGGTAAAATTAATACAGATGCTGAAAGTTGAATATGCGATCGGGAATTTCTTAGTTCAAATTTGTAATCAGAAAAAAATGTCGATTACAAGTGCCGCGTTAAAAACGATTTCCGATGTAAGTTGCAATTTACTTTCGTCGCATAAATTACTACGTTATTAAGGTAAGAGTAGTACTTTCGAGTGTTCAAATATAACGATTGTTTTACCTAAAAAAATGAAATAAATTAATCATCATCATCGTTTTTACAGGAATTTTTTAAAATTAACGCTTCGGTACCTTGGTCGTCCGTCGAACAAGTTAAAAATTATATTCGTAAATGCGGATTCGACGATTTAGAAGAAGACATTATACGTAAATTGTCCGTTAACGTATCGTATCGCGAATTGCCGTTTATGAAACACCCGGTAAGTAATACATTTTTTATTATTATATTTTATTTAAACGACGCTCGACTACTCTGGTCATTTGCGTCCTTAATACAGTATAAAAGTCTTATTATAAGTGAAGAAGTATATAGTGTTACACAGTAATGTACTTAATTACATTAGCATGAGTAGGTTCGATATGTTTAAAAAATTTAATAGCTTCTGTAATATGTCTTCTTTATCTCGTAACACTTCGTTTATACCGATTCCGACAATTGACGCCTCTCTTTGATTTTCGAATTTTCGCCATTCAGTGATTATGTGTCCCACCGTCAGTGCAGAGAGCTGGCAATAAGTGTTTTCCTCCGTTAATCAGTGGGCCGTACGTTAGCCTAGTGTGACTGATTCGTATTCTCGCTAGAGCTACTTCCTCTCGTCTATTTGTGCGGTACGATGTTGTCCAGATGACAATTTGCGGCTTGAAATACTCCGATTCTTAAATTTAATTACACTCGAATCTCTTTTCGACTATTGTTGTCATCATCATTAGTTATATCGATTCGTTACATCGAGACTAGACAAAATGGACCGATATGTATCTATCCTCTTCATGATATTTGAGAATTATATGATGACAAGCTTTTGAAATCGAATTCTCGACGTCGAGAGCAACTATGCAACCGTGAAATTATATTATAAGACTGGGAAATACGTAAGTTATTTCCGTAATTTTTTTTGCTTCGAATATATATATGTGTATGTGTGTCACGGTGGCATAGTTAGTACTTGATTGTCAACTGATGAACGGTCAGCGGTTTGAAACCAACTCGCGGCATAGAAAAGTTTATAAAATTTTTCGTCATTACGTAACGTGACACTCCCCTCTGTATAACATCATATGCGGGCGCATCTGCGTTGTATATAATTTATGCGTTGAATGTTAGCCCATTTTATACATATAAATAAACGAAAACAATGGCAAGTTACAACGTTCTACAACGAACAACATGATGATGATATATATGTATGAATGTTATTTTACTCTTTGCGTTGCCTAATTAGTATTTTTTCCAACAACAGCGGTAAAGTAGAGGACAAATTAATTTTTTTTTTTAATGAATATTCATTTTTTATTGTTTCACTTATCCGTATTCCGTTGACCATTTCGTTATTTGAACACGTTGTTTTTGCTACGACATAATTGATATTTATTCCACATCTGATTCATCATAAATCTACCGAAGCATACTTTATCTGTGTGTATAATATCATCATAATCGTCCATTCGCATTTGAACGTCTTCGCATTTTTTTTAAATAGTTATTTTACACCACATGTGTCCCATCTGTCATATTCTTCATCGGTTACTCAATTATTAGACACGTTCTAATCTTTAATTCAGTCGTTATACCGGCTTAGACATCATAATTTTTCTCGAAATAATTGTCTTTTCAATCCCACCCGGTTTTGTGGCATGATGAAAAAATTTCAATGTTTTTTAAAAAAAAAATTAATGTTTTTATTCAAGATAAAGAACAGGATATTATTGAATTATATGAGTAATTAGACACACTCATTCGATCCTTTCTCTTTCTCTACACTACAGTAAACATATCAAAATGTATAATTTATAAATTAATTTTTATTTTTCCGAGGGAAAATATATAACTTCTTCGATTATTTTATTAATAGGACTTAGCGAACTAATCTGAGGAATATGACCGATATTAGACGTATCTTTGCCGATTTTAGCTATAATTATAATTTAAGCAGTTTTCACTGTGTTGGAAAGTGTTTTAAGAACGCCATTCAAATGATTTAATTTAATTTAATAAATAAATAGAGATTATGACTTTATCGTCTTGATTCAAATGTTAAATTTATTTTTGTTTTAATATGTATAATTAATTTATTTACATATTCGTTGAACGAGCACTAATGTTTAATTTAAAAAAAAAAATGAATAGCTGAATTATATATTCGTGTTTTAATTATTCTTCTCTTAACGCTTATAACTATTTCTCGCAGTTATAAAATACATTAAGTTCGCTCGTTTAATATGCGACTTTTTTTTTAAATTTTCAGAATGACATGGATTTAGAAGAATTGGAAAATCATCTTACACTTCTGAGAAGTAAAGGTATGAATACACGCGGAGTATTGCGTCGTTTACTTATGTTACATTCCAGTCAAGGTAATATCGATCGTGTTCGTGAAGTTTTGCAAGTAATTTTTTTTCTTTTCATAATAAATAATTCGTTAAATCTTTTATGTTTTTTACTTCCTGATGTATAATTGTTCCATTCATATGAAAAAATATGAAATGAAGACGTAAATGTATGTTTAACATTATATTGTTACTTAACGATAACGATCATCCGTAATATGCCGTATTGTTGATTGTTGTTAAGATATTTATAAATTCATGTCTAAAACGAATTTACGCTATCCGCATTCCCTGTGCCCATCTACGCTAGCGCCATATTATGATTGATTTGAACGCTACTTACACTGTACAACAAAATATATATAGATAAGTAGTCGGCTACCTCTGATACGAAGACGGCATTAAAAAAAACATCATTTGATAAATAAATTTACAATAGCGGTAAGAGCTAAGCACAATGTTTAGAATATTGATGATTAAAAATATGCATATCTAAGTATACTCGATTTTTTTTTTTTTCAAAATAAAAAAGTAATCATTATCAACGATATAGACAATATAAAGACGTCGTAGTCAGATAACAATGTTGAAAGACTTTACATTTTATGAAACGGTTAAAATACTTTACACAGCGCATTTAAATTATATTTATTTATATATTTAACGGTATTACATTATTGAAAGTTAAATTTTAAATATTAGATAACACAAATCAAGTTTGTTTTCATAAAATTTATCGATGTTTACAAAATACTGCATAGTACAAAATCGCAGCTTTAAAAAGTTAATTAAATTAAATAATTTTAGAATTGAGAAAGGTTACGGAGATAATCTAAATAATAAATTATAGAAATTATTACACACACGTCTTTTAAAAAAAAAAAATGGCGCCTTTCCTGGTAATATTTCGTAAGCTTGTAGAAATTATCCGATTGTAGTTTAATTTCATATTTATATGCCAACGTTACTGGCGATGCAAATGGTGAACTTGTGTCTTCTATCAATCCAGGTTCTAACAGTTTTGTAATTTGTGATTCAATCTCTTTCTGATCTGGAATTAAGTATCTGTATGGTTTTTTGCTATATATTTTTCTTCTATTAATTTTATTTGTGCTTCCGCGTTGCTTACCATTCCAACATCATATTTATTTTTAGAATATTGATTCATATTTGGTTATAAGTTCATTTATTTTGTTGTTGTTTTTTCTACATCTAAATGGTCAAAATAAAAACTCCTATATATTCATTTAAGTTTACCGTTTTTATTATTTTTATTCTGAAATTTGTTCCATATTTTTTCCTATAATTTTTAAAAAATTTTAAATTTCGTTTTGAATTATTGAAATTTCTTTATAGCATCTAAACCAAGTAATAGATCGAATAAAAATTTGTCATTTTTAATTATATAAACATTTAAAACATCTTCAATTTTATCTATTCTTAAATGTAAACGTACCCGGCCGTTATTTACACCACTAATTGTTTTAAAGATATCTTGGCCCCGAATTATTATCGTTTTTAGGTCATTTATGACTTTTTGATTGATTATTATTATTATTATAACAAGTATATTTAAGCTTAATAAATAAATTACAATTCTCATTTATGTACACATACCGAGATTACATAATTGCTCATACTGTGCGATATTTGATTTAATATTAATACTAATATAGGAATAAGAAAATAAAATCAACTGCAGGGAAAAAAATACAAATAAAAAAACGTTATATTTGAGCCACTATCATAAACACCTTT